>JAZHFQ010000317.1:552500-560000 GCA_038387885.1 Spodoptera picta
CTTCCTTGATTCGAATATCGAGGGGTAGTACACCAGCCAGCACAAGAGCGGAGTTCAGGGAGACCGTACGGTACGCTCGACAGAGCTTCTGTGCAAAACTCCGCTGGACCGCGTTTAGCTGCTTCTGGACTCCCAGCTTGTTGGTCGCGGGTGCCCATGCTGCCGCCGCATAGAGGAGTATAGGCTCCACCGCAGCAGTGTATATGCTCCTGACGATGTCCGGATGAAGACCCCAGCTGACCCTAGCCGCTCTGGCCAGCTGCTTGTACACGCCGACAGCTTTGGCGCATACGTTTTTGACGTGACTGTTAAACGTCAGTTTGCTGTCGATCGTGAGACCAAGCAGCTTGATGTCGTTTGACATTGTTATGTCAGTGCCGCCCATGCTCAGGCGTGGTGTGTCGTACTTCAGTTTGCGCGTCACGGTCATAGCCGTGGTTTTATGTGGCGCGAATCTGAGTTTGTTTCTGACACCCCACGCCCGGACATATTCGAGGGCGGCATTGGCCTGCCGCTCAATTTTGGCAGCTGTGTCTCCATCGAACACCATCACGACGTCATCTGCGAACGCCTGGCACCTATACTCCTCTCGCTCCATCGTTTTAAGCAGAGGATCCAGAAGCAGATTCCATAGTATGGGCCCGCCTATGGACCCCTGCACGCAGCCCTTCTCAGTTTTCCGCCGGTGTTCCACACCCAAGTACCTCACCGCCACACTCCTCTCGCTCAGATAGCTGTCCATGACCCTCCTCAAGTTTATCGGACACTTTTCCTCAGCCAGTCTCAGCTTTATGGCTGGCCACCATGCGCTATCGAAGGCTCCCTCTATGTCCAGAGACACGATCACGATCAGCTTCTTCTCATCCAGCTTCGTTCGGATGTGCTGAATCAAGTCGTAGAGGGAGTCCTCGGTACTCCTCTGTGGCATGAAGCCGTACTGGCGAGTACTCATCCTGGGTAGTATGTAGAACTTGAGTCGGGCCACCAACATCTTCTCGTACACCTTCCCTAGTACAGGCAATAGCCCAATCGGCCTATATGATTTTGGGGCGGTGTAGGAATCCTTTCCGGGTTTTCGAAGGATTACCACGGTAGCCTCCTTCCATGAGCGAGGAAAGTAGTGGCAAGCGAGACACCTGTTTAGCAGTCCCAGGAACAAGGCGGGGTCATTGCTGACGGCCTGCGCACAGATGTCCGCCGTTAAGCCGTCCGGACCGGGGGCCTTCTTGGGGTCGAACGATGCGAGCGCTCTTTTTAGTTCGTCGGGGCGAAAGGGTGGGTCACTAGAGTGTTCCGAGTCCCCATCATTGATGCCTTCCGCCCTCCATCGATTGAGTCCCTGCTCCTCGCTGTCCTCTGCCGCATCATCCGGTGGGTAGAAAGTCTCGGCCAACAGTTCGGCCGATCCCATCGCGTCCAACACCCTCCCTTCCCTTTCCAGGGGAGATCCTCTTCTCTTTTTGTTGTCCTGCCTATGACCCTGTATATTCCCTGCCACAGACCTTCGGTGGTTTGCTTCTCACAGAAGTGCTTCCAGCTCTCGACCTGTGCTTTTGCTGCTTCCTGCTCATACTTTTTCTTCTGTTTCAGGTACTCCTCGACGACCACGGCTCTACGAACGGGTGCTGCACAGCGGATTCTCCTCTTTTTGGTGGCGACGTCCTTCTTCAACCCGGCGAGTTCATCGGACCACCACGGCACTGTGAGATTTTGTTTTGGTTTCTTTTTCGGAATGCTATTGTTTGCTGCTTCTACTAATATTCGTGTGTATGTGCTTATGGCTTGTTCTAGTATGTTTTTGTCATTAATGGTTTCTATTTCCTCTATTTTTAGTTTGTTTGGCAGCAATTGAGACAGTTTCGCATGAAACTGTCTCCAATTAGCTTTTTTGGTATTGTAGATTCTGGTTGTCCTGTTAATAATTTGTCCTTTTTGTTTTTCTAATTTTAATTGAAATTCAATGCCGTTGTGATCCGATCCCGTCAGGTCCTCCAATACTCTCCAGCCGTCTACCAACACCAGCATGTCCGCCGTGCAGGCAGTGACATCGACGCAACTAGTGTAGCGTCGGTGTCCCCTCACCACGTCGAAGGTCGGAGTTTCTCCTCTGTTAAGTATCTGCAGTCCCAGCTGATCGAGAGCTCCAAGCACTTCCTCTCCTCTGTCATCGGTCCTGCTGCTTCCCCACCAGATATTCCAGGCATTTACGTCGCCCGCCACGATGAGCCCCATAGGCCCCAGCTTGCTTTCTACGCTGCGGAGATGCTCCAGGTATGGCCCTAGGAGAGTTTCTGGTTCGAAATAAAGGGAAACCAGCGTGATCTTCCAGGCGTGGGTTCGGATTCCCACCACGACGATGTTGTGTGTGGTGAGTTGCGGGTACTGCGTGACTTCTATGTCTGCGTCGAAGACGGCAATTGCCGCTTTTATTTTTCCTTCTCCTCTGTCAGCGCTCTGGAAGACCCTTACGCCCTGGTATCCCCGCATTCTCCCTTCTCGTCCTATGTAGGGCTCCTGGAGCAGAGCCACGGCGCAGCCGCGTTTTCAGCCTCTATCAGGAGCTCATTCGTGGCCAGCTTACTACGCTGTAGGTTTGCCTGCAGCACCTTGTACCCAGTAGTGGCAGCAGGGACCACCTTAGCAATACGCTACCGAGGCGCGTGCCAATGCATCCCACTTTAGGCGGATCGGGCACTCGTTACTAAAAACGTTATGATCCACCTTTGTACATTTCGCGACGTGACAGTTTCTGCACGTCGCTGTTTTCCCTCTGCATGGGCGGGGCAGTTGGCCTTCAAATGTGCCCCTCCACAGTGGTTGCACAGGTCGACCGATTCTGTGCAGGTCTTTCGACCATGCCCATAGGACATGCATCTGCTGCATTGAACCAGCGGAGACTGGTCAAGCACCTTAACGTGCTGAAGGTCAATAAATAGCCTGCCAGCTGCCGTTAGCCGTCCCCACATCCTTGGTGATACCTGGAGGATGACGTGGTTCTCTAGTGGGTTCCGCGCCCTCCTTCGGTACTTGACGACTACGTCAGATTCTTCGGCCGACAGGCCCTCCAGCAGGCGTGCGTTCTGCGTCTTAAGAGCGGCCTTTATGTCCTCGTCGCTGTTGTAGGCCAGAAGGTCCCGGACAATTACGAGTGGATTCCGCTGACGCGCGTTTTCCACCCGCAACCGTCCGTCGGTCCTGAGCTGCGTCGTCATTCTCTCCAACTCCTCTTTGCTGGCGCAGCTCAGCACCACCCTCTGGTCCTTGACTTTTCGGACTTTTTGCACCTGAAGACCGCTCACCTTCGCATTTAACGCCTGCCGGACTCTACCAACAACGTCGGCGCTAGTTTCCATGTTGTCACCGGAGGACACGACGACTGAGTGTTTCGGTCTTGCGACCCGCCCTGCACTCTTCGGCTTCGACAGGACTTCCGCGTAGGAGGGCACTTCTGCCCTCATCTCGGAGACCTGTCTCCCGATCTCCCGGGTCGCAGACTTGAGTTCTTGCATCTCTGCAAAAAGCTCAGTGCTCTGGCCGCAGTGGCCCTCGATGACAGGCGCCGTGACAATGCTCCGCTGGTCAACCAGCATTTCTTTCAGCTCCCCCATTTGTGCGGTGGCCGCCTTCAGCAGTTCACCGTGCCTAGTAATTTTTTCGAGGAGTTCCTCCTCTCTGTCGGCTAATTTGGGAGCCTCCAAGCTCGCGACCTGTCCACGCTCAGGGAGCCTCTGATCCTCGGACTCCTTTACCAGTTGGTAGAGGCGCTCAATGGCCAGTGTCGCCTGGGTCTTGATCTCCGTTTTGAGGTTTCTTGCGAGACTCAGTTGACACTTGGCCTGCTTCAGCCAGTATCGCGCCTCCACCGTCCGGTTCTCGAATGTTCGAGTAGGCTGAGGAGAATTCGGAGAGGGTGCGAGCCCAGATAACCTACGCTCTCGCGGCTTGGCGGGGGCCAGGCCACACTTCGGTAGAACCGTGCCGCGCCGTTCGTTTGCCGGTGTTTTTCCGGTGTCGGGAAACAGACATCGAATCGCATTAGGAGGAGCCGGCGACTCGGGTGTGGTGTCGCACATGATGGCGGTGTGGGGAGAAAGTAAGAGGAGCACCCGACTATGCTGCTGTATCCCTGTAAAGAGGGGATACAGGTGTCAAAGATAAATGGTTTTTGCCCTGTAAAGGGGGGACTGTCAATAATAAATGGAAGTAATATATAAAAACAATAATTCCCTGTATAGGGGGGGTCAAATAATTATTATATAACTTAAGTGTCTAATTGATAATATCACAGAGTCAAACTAAAGCTAAAGTATACAAGTATAATTTTTTGGTTTTCGCTAATGTCCTGCGTCCAGAGTATAAATCGGACGAAGCGGAAATCCAGAAAAATTTAATAGCACTGGTGTGGTCCGTCAATTAAGCAAATAAAAATTTTTTGCTACAAAAAAGGGTTTGCTTGTTCCTTTCCCTATATAGTATAAGGGCGGGTGGGAGGGCAAAATTTGAAAATTTTTGTTATCCGATCGGGGCGTGCGATACGTCGGGAGAAGCGTCTCGGCGCGGGCCGTCCAACAGAGCGAAAATCCCGGATCGGTTTCCTGAAAGAATTTAAAGTTTTGAATGAAAAACGAGTTTTTTCACCAAATTTTGGTCAATTGCGAGGATTTTTCGCGAAACGTCTGGAGTTATCGAGTCAAAAACCTATCCAAATCGTAGATTATTAGTTCCTAAACCGTTAATAAAAATTTTGTCGCCCTAGGTCAAATATGAAAAAAGTTAAAAATTTTCGAATGAAATATTTTGGTCCAAAGTAACTTTAGGGGTGGAAATTAGTTCGGGGGTTGAGCCCTCGACTGTAAAAAGTGCCGAAATGGTTATTGGGAGCTTAGAGGAGATGGTAAAAACTGAAAACTGCTCCGAAATCGGTTGTTTGGTTTTCAAAATATTTCGAATGTATGGAGAATTTTGTTCGGTATAGGTAGATTCTGAGCAAAGTTAATGTATGGAGAAGCTGAAAATGTAGATTTTGAAAATTTTTGTTATCCGATCGGGGCGTGCGATACGTCGGGAGAAGCGTCTCGGCGCGGGCCGTCCAACAGAGCGAAAATCCCGGATCGGTTTCCTGAAAGAATTTAAAGTTTTGAATGAAAAACGAGTTTTTTCACCAAATTTTGGTCAATTGCGAGGATTTTTCGCGAAACGTCTGGAGTTATCGAGTCAAAAACCTATCCAAATCGTAGATTATTAGTTCCTAAACCGTTAATAAAAATTTTGTCGCCCTAGGTCAAATATGAAAAAAGTTAAAAATTTTCGAATGAAATATTTTGGTCCAAAGTAACTTTAGGGGTGGAAATTAGTTCGGGGGTTGAGCCCTCGACTGTAAAAAGTGCCGAAATGGTTATTGGGAGCTTAGAGGAGATGGTAAAAACTGAAAACTGCTCCGAAATCGGTTGTTTGGTTTTCAAAATATTTCGGTTAGGTTAGGTTAGGTTAGGTTAGGTTAGGTTAGGTTAGGTTAGGTTAGGTTAGGTTAGGTTAGGTTAGGTTAGGTTAGGTTAGGTTAGGTTAGGTTAGGTTAGGTTAGGTTAGGTTAGGTTAGGTTAGGTTAGGTTAGGTTAGGTTAGGTTAGGTTAGGTTAGGTTAGGTTAGGTTAGGTTAGGTTAGGTTAGGTTAGGTTAGGTTAGGTTAGGTTAGGTTAGGTTAGGTTAGGTTAGGTTAGGTTAGGTTAGGTTAGGTTAGGTTAGGTTAGGTTAGGTTAGGTTAGGTTAGGTTAGGTTAGGTTAGGTTAGGTTAGGTTAGGTTAGGTTAGGTTAGGTTAGGTTAGGTTAGGTTAGGTTAGGTTAGGTTAGGTTAGGTTAGGTTAGGTTAGGTTAGGTTAGGTTAGGTTAGGTTAGGTTAGGTTAGGTTAGGTTAGGTTAGGTTAGGTTAGGTTAGGTTAGGTTAGGTTAGGTTAGGTTAGGTTAGGTTAGGTTAGGTTAGGTTAGGTTAGGTTAGGTTAGGTTAGGTTAGGTTAGGTTAGGTTAGGTTAGGTTAGGTTAGGTTAGGTTAGGTTAGGTTAGGTTAGGTTAGGTTAGGTTAGGTTAGGTTAGGTTAGGTTAGGTTAGGTTAGGTTAGGTTAGGTTAGGTTAGGTTAGGTTAGGTTAGGTTAGGTTAGGTTAGGTTAGGTTAGGTTAGGTTAGGTTAGGTTAGGTTAGGTTAGGTTAGGTTAGGTTAGGTTAGGTTAGGTTAGGTTAGGTTAGGTTAGGTTAGGTTAGGTTAGGTTAGGTTAGGTTAGGTTAGGTTAGGTTAGGTTAGGTTAGGTTAGGTTAGGTTAGGTTAGGTTAGGTTAGGTTAGGTTAGGTTAGGTTAGGTTAGGTTAGGTTAGGTTAGGTTAGGTTAGGTTAGGTTAGGTTAGGTTAGGTTAGGTTAGGTTAGGTTAGGTTAGGTTAGGTTAGGTTAGGTTAGGTTAGGTTAGGTTAGGTTAGGTTAGGTTAGGTTAGGTTAGGTTAGGTTAGGTTAGGTTAGGTTAGGTTAGGTTAGGTTAGGTTAGGTTAGGTTAGGTTAGGTTAGGTTAGGTTAGGTTAGGTTAGGTTAGGTTAGGTTAGGTTAGGTTAGGTTAGGTTAGGTTAGGTTAGGTTAGGTTAGGTTAGGTTAGGTTAGGTTAGGTTAGGTTAGGTTAGGTTAGGTTAGGTTAGGTTAGGTTAGGTTAGGTTAGGTTAGGTTAGGTTAGGTTAGGTTAGGTTAGGTTAGGTTAGGTTAGGTTAGGTTAGGTTAGGTTAGGTTAGGTTAGGTTAGGTTAGGTTAGGTTAGGTTAGGTTAGGTTAGGTTAGGTTAGGTTAGGTTAGGTTAGGTTAGGTTAGGTTAGGTTAGGTTAGGTTAGGTTAGGTTAGGTTAGGTTAGGTTAGGTTAGGTTAGGTTAGGTTAGGTTAGGTTAGGTTAGGTTAGGTTAGGTTAGGTTAGGTTAGGTTAGGTTAGGTTAGGTTAGGTTAGGTTAGGTTAGGTTAGGTTAGGTTAGGTTAGGTTAGGTTAGGTTAGGTTAGGTTAGGTTAGGTTAGGTTAGGTTAGGTTAGGTTAGGTTAGGTTAGGTTAGGTTAGGTTAGGTTAGGTTAGGTTAGGTTAGGTTAGGTTAGGTTAGGTTAGGTTAGGTTAGGTTAGGTTAGGTTAGGTTAGGTTAGGTTAGGTTAGGTTAGGTTAGGTTAGGTTAGGTTAGGTTAGGTTAGGTTAGGTTAGGTTAGGTTAGGTTAGGTTAGGTTAGGTTAGGTTAGGTTAGGTTAGGTTAGGTTAGGTTAGGTTAGGTTAGGTTAGGTTAGGTTAGGTTAGGTTAGGTTAGGTTAGGTTAGGTTAGGTTAGGTTAGGTTAGGTTAGGTTAGGTTAGGTTAGGTTAGGTTAGGTTAGGTTAGGTTAGGTTAGGTTAGGTTAGGTTAGGTTAGGTTAGGTTAGGTTAGGTTAGGTTAGGTTAGGTTAGGTTAGGTTAGGTTAGGTTAGGTTAGGTTAGGTTAGGTTAGGTTAGGTTAGGTTAGGTTA
>JAZHFQ010000317.1:562500-573177 GCA_038387885.1 Spodoptera picta
CCGTTTCAGGATGGTCTGAACTACGAGCACTTTGTGATGCCCGACGAAGAGCCTCGTCATTACTAATTTTGGCGGCGTTTCTGGTATTTGCGGACCTCACCACCATCGTAATGAAGTCGATGAAGTCCGTCCTGTATTTCCTGTCTCTGATTAGACTCGGCAGTGTGGCCTGCAGCACCCTTTGATCGATTTTCATCTCCAGGGAGATCCGCGCTCGCTCGTGCTGTGGACACTCCATCAGTAGATGAGGGAGGGACTCCGTGACCCGGTCATCGCAGACGCACGATGGGCTCTCTTTGCATTTGAAGCGCGCTAGGTATTCCGAGAACCCACCGTGCCCCGTCAACGCCTGTGCTAGCTCTTTGGTCATGGTCAGCTTTTTGACAGTCGCGTAAGCTTCCACGGCATTGGGGAAGAACAGCCTTGTCGTCGATGCCGTGGTGCCAGTCCTGTACCTATGATCCCACTCGCCAAGAGACTCCAGGCGTATCATCTTTTTGGCGAATGAGACCGGGCACCGATCATAAGTCTGGTTTCCTTTTTGACCCCAGGGCAGCTTCTTTTGCCAGCACGTCCGCTCTTTCGTTGCCCTCCAGTCCCGCATGGGCTTTTATCCAGAATAGAGAGACGCTCTTGCCCCGGCTCGCGCAGCGACGCAGAGCGTCCCTCGTTGCTACGGCCAAGGGGTGATGAGCACTGTGGTTCGCAATGGTCTGGAGCGCCGCCATGGAGTCACTGTAGACGGCATGCGTGTTGTTCCTCCCCTTGAGGATTTCCCCCATTGCCTCTTTTATGGCCAGTAGTTCAGCCTGGTAGACGGTGCAGTGTGACGATAGCGCTAATTTCCGGGATTTGGTCTCTGTATTCTGGGTCCATACTGAGTACGCCGCTCCGACTTTCCCTTCAATTTTGCTACCGTCGGTGAATATGCGCACAGCGTAGTTGCTGTGGCTTCGGTATTGTTCCTCGTCTACCAGGTGTCGCAACTCCATCTCATGCTGTTCACTGGGATGAGGGCTCTCCATTGCCGGTGCCATCCGCTCAACCTCCCGATCCCCAAGTACCGACTGGTGCACTCCCCTCTTGGCTTTATATAGGGTCGAGACTTCCCTGATTCGAATATCGAGGGGTAGTACACCAGCCAGCACAAGAGCGGAGTTCAGGGAGACCGTACGGTAGGCTCGACAGAGCTTCTGTGCAAAACTCCGCTGGACCGCGTTTAGCTGCTTCTGGACTCCCAACTTGTTGGTCGCGGGTGCCCATGCTGCCGCCGCATAGAGGAGTATAGGCTCCACCGCAGCAGTGTATATACTCCTGATGATGTCCGGATGAAGACCCCAACTGACCCTAGCCGCTCTGGCCAGCTGCTTGTACACGCCGACAGCTTTGGTGCATACGTTTTTGACGTGAGTATTAAACGTTAATTTGCTGTCGATCGTGAGACCAAGCAGCTTGATTTCGTTTGACATTGTTATGTCGGTGCCGCCCATGCTTCAGGCGTGGTGTGTCGTACTTCAGTTTGCGTGTCACGGTCATAGCCGTGGTTTTATGTGGCGCGAATCTGAGTTTGTTTCTGACACCCCACGCCCGGACATATTCGAGGGCGGCATTGGCCTGCCGCTCAATTTTGGCAGCTGTGTCTCCATCGAACACCATCACGACGTCATCTGCGAACGCCTGGCACCTATACTCCTCTCGCTCCATCGTTTTAAGCAGAGGATCCAGAAGCAGATTCCACAGTATGGGCCCGCCTATGGACCCCTGCACGCAGCCTTTCTCAGTTTTCCGCCGGTGTTCCACACCCAAGTACCTCACCGCCACACTCCTCTCGCTCAGATAGCTGTCCATGACCCTCCTCAAGTTTATCGGACACTTTTCCTCAGCCAGTCTTAGCTTTATGGCTGGCCACCATGCGCTATCGAAGGCTCCCTCTATGTCCAGAGACACGATCACGATCAGCTTCTTCTCATCCAGCTTCGTTCGGATGTGCTGAATCAAGTCGTAGAGGGAGTCCTCGGTACTCCTCTGTGGCATGAAGCCGTACTGGCGAGTACTCATCCTGGGTAGTATGTAGAACTTGAGTCGGGCCACCAACATTTTCTCGTACACCTTCCCTAGTACAGGCAATAGCCCAATCGGCCTGTATGATTTTGGGGCGGTGTAGGAATCCTTTCCGGGTTTTCGAAGGATTACCACGGTAGCCTCCTTCCATGAGCGAGGAAAGTAGTGGCAAGCGAGACACCTGTTTAGCAGTCCCAGGAACAAGGCGGGGTCATTGCTGACGGCCTGCGCACAGATGTCCGCCGTCAAGCCGTCCGGACCGGGGGCCTTCTTGGGGTCGAACGATGCGAGCGCTCTTTTTAGTTCATCGGGGCGAAAGGGTGGGTCGCTAGAGTTGTTCCGGGTCCCCATCATTGATTCCTTCCGCCCTCCAACGATTGAGTCCCTGCTCCTCGCTGTCCTCCGCCGTATCATCCGGTGGGTAGAATGTCTCGGCCAACAGTTCGGCCGATCCCATCGCATCCAACACCCTCCCTTCCTTTTCCAGGGGAGATCCTCCTCTCTTTTTGTTGTTCTGCCTATGACCCTGTATATTCCCTGCCACAGACCTTCGGTGGTTTGCTTCTCACAGAAGTGCTTCCAGCTCTCGACCTGTGCTTTTGCTGCTTCGTGCTCATACTTTTTCTTCTGTTTCAGGTACTCCTCGACGACCACGGCTCTACGAACGGGTGCTGCACAGCGGATTCTCCTCTTTTTGGTGGCGACGTCCTTCTTCAACCCGGCGAGTTCATCGGACCACCACGGCATTGTGAGATTTTGTTTCGATTTCTTTTTCGGAATGCTACTGTTTGCTGCTTCTACTAATATTCGTGTGTATGTGCTTATGGCTTGTTCTAGTATGTTTTTGTCATTTATGGTTTCTATTTCCTCTATTTTTAATTTGTTTGGCAGCAATTGAGACAGTTTCGCATGAAACTGTCTCCAATTAGCTTTTTGGTATTGTAGATTCTGGTTGTCCTGTTAATAATTTGTCCTTTTTGTTTTTCTAATTTTAATTGAAATTCAATGCCGTTGTGATCCGACCCCGTCAGGTCCTCCAAAACTCGCCAGCCGTCTACCAATACCAGCATGTCCGCCGTGCAGGCAGTGACATCGACGCAACTAGTGTAGCGTCGGTGTCCCCTCACCACGTCGAAGGTCGGAGTTTCTCCTCTGTTAAGTATTTGCAGTCCCAGCTGATCGAGAGCTCCAAGCACTTCCTCTCCTCTGTCATCGGTCCTGCTGCTTCCCCACCAGATATTCCAGGCATTTACGTCGCCCGCCACGATGAGCCCCATGGGCCCCAGCTTGCTTTCTACGCCGCGGAGGTGCTCCAGGTATGGCCCTAGGGGAGTTTCTGGTTCGAAATAAAGGGAAACCAGCGTGATCCTCCAGGCGTGGGTTCGGATTCCCACCACAACGATGTTGTGTGTGGTGAGTTGCGGGTACTGCGTGACTTCTATGTCTGCGTCGAAGACGGCAATTGCCGCTTTTATTTTCCCTTCTCCTCTGTCAGCGCTCTGGAAGACCCTTACGCCCTGGTATCCCCGCATTCTCCCTTCTCGTCCTATGTAGGGCTCCTGGAGCAGAGCCACGGCGCAGCCGCGTTTTCAGCCTCTATCAGGAGCTCATTCGTGGCCAGCTTACTACGCTGTAGGTTTGCCTGCAGCACCTTGTACCCAGTAGTGGCAGCAGGGACCACCTTAGCAATACGCTACCGAGGCGCGTGCCAATGCATCCCACTTTAGGCGGATCGGGCACTCGTTACTAAAAACGTTATGATCCACCTTTGTACATTTCGCGACGTGACAGTTTCTGCACGTCGCTGTTTTCCCTCTGCATGGGCGGGGCAATTGGCTTTCAAATGCGCACCTCCACAGTGGTTGCACAGGTCGACCGATTCTGTGCAGGTCTTTCTTCCATGCCCATAGGACATGCATCTGCTGCATTGAACCAGCGGAGACTGGTCCAGCACCTTAACGTGCTGAAGGTCAATAAATAGCCTGCCGGCCGCCGTTAGCCGTCCCCACATCCTTGGTGATACCTGGAGGATGACGTGGTTCTCTAGTGGGTTCCGCGCCCTCCTCCGGTACTTGACGACCACGTCAGATTCTTCGGTCGACAGGCCCTCCAGCAGGCGTGCGTTCTGCGTCTTAAGAGCGGCCTTTATGTCCTCGTCGCTGTTGTAGGCCAGGAGGTCCCGGACAATTACGAGTGGATTTCGCTGACGCGCGTTTTCCACCCGCAACTGCCCGTCGGTCCTGAGCTGCGTCGTCATTCTCTCCAACTCCTCTTTGCTGGCGCAGCTCAGCACCACCCTCTGGTCCTTGACTTTTCGGACTTTTTGCACCTGAAGACCGCTCACCTTCGCGTTCAACGCCTGCCGGACTCTACCCACAACGTCGGCGCTAGTTTCCATGTTGTCACCGGAGGACACGACGACTGAGTGTTTCGGTCTTGCGACCCGCCCTGCACTCTTCGGCTTCGACAGGACTTCCGCGTAGGAGGGCACTTCTGCCCTCATCTCGGAGACCTGTCTCCCGATCTCCCGGGTCGCAGACTTGAGTTCTTGCATCTCTGCAAAAAGCTCAGTGCTCTGGCCGCAGTGGCCCTCGATGACAGGCGCCGTGACAATGCTCCGCTGATCAACCAGCATTTCTTTCAGCTCCCCCATTTGTGCGGTGGCCACCTCCAGCAGTTCACCGTGCCTACTAATTTTTTCGAGGAGTTCCTCCTCTCTGTCGGCTAATTTGGGAGCCTCCAAGCTCGCGACCTGTCCACGCTCAGGGAGCCTCTGATCCTCGGACTCCTTTACCAGTTGGTAGAGGCGCTCAATGGCCAGTGTCGCCTGGGTCTTGATCTCCGTTTTGAGGTTTCTTGCGAGACTCAGTTGACACTTGGCCTGCTTCAGCCAGTATCGCGCCTCCACCGTCCGGTTCTCGAATGTTCGAGTAGGCTGAGGAGAATTCGGAGAGGGTGCGAGCCCAGATAACCTACGCTCTCGCGGCTTGGCGGGGGCCAGGCCACACTTCGGCAGAACCGTGCCGCGCCGTTCGTTTGCCGGTGTTTTTCCGGTGTCGGGAAACAGACATCGAATCGCATTAGGAGGAGCCGGCGACTCGGGTGTGGTGTCGTACATGATGGCGGTGTGGGGAGAAAGTAAGAGGAGCACCCGACTATGCTGCTGTATCCCTGTAAAGAGGGGATACAGGTGTCAGAGATAAATGGTTTTTGCCCTGTAAAGGGGGGACTGTCAATAATAAATAGGAGTAATATATAAAAACAATAATTCCCTGTATAGGGGGGTCAAATAATTATTATATAACTTAAGTGTCTAATTTGATAATATCACACAGTCAAATTAAAGCTAAAAGTATACAATTAAAATTTTAGGTTTTCGCTATTGTCCTGCGTCCAGAGTATAAGTCGGACGAAGCGGAAACCCAGAAAAATTTAATAGCACGGGTGTGGTCCGTCAATTAAGCAAATAAAAATTTTTTGCTACAAAAAAGGGTTTGCTTGTTCCTTTCCCTATATAGTATAAGGGAGGGTGGGAGGGCAAAATTTGAAAATTTTTGTTATCCGATCGGGGCGTGCGATACGTCGGGAGAAGCGTCTCGGCGCGGGCCGTCCAACAGAGCGAAAATCCCGGATCGGTTTCCTGAAAGAATTTAGAGTTTTGAATGAAAAACGAGTTTTTTCACCAAATTTTGGTCAATTGCGAGGATTTTTCGCGAAACGTCTGGAGTTATCGAGTCAAAAACCTATCCAAACCGTAGATTATTAGTTCCTAAACCGTTAATAAAAATTTTGTCGCCCTAGGTCAAATATGAAAAAAGTTAAAAATTTTCGAATGAAATATTTTGGTCCAAAGTAACTTTAGGGGTGGAAATTAGTTCGGGGGTTGAGCCCTCGACTGTAAAAAGTGCCGAAATGGTTATTGGGAGCTTAGAGGAGATGGTAAAAACTGAAAACTGCTCCGAAATCGGTTGTTTGGTTTCCAAAATATTTCGAATGTATGGAGAATTTTGTTCGGTATAGGTAGATTCTGAGCAAAGTTAATGTATGGAGAAACTGAAATTGTAGATTTTGAAAATTTTTGTTATCCGATCGGGGCGTGCGATACGTCGGGAGAAGCGTCTCGGCGCGGGCCGTCCAACAGAGCGAAAATCCCGGATCGGTTTCCTGAAAGAATTTAGAGTTTTGAATGAAAAACGAGTTTTTTCACCAAATTTTGGTCAATTGCGAGGATTTTTCGCGAAACGTCTGGAGTTATCGAGTCAAAAACCTATCCAAACCGTAGATTATTAGTTCCTAAACCGTTAATAAAAATTTTGTCGCCCTAGGTCAAATATGAAAAAAGTTAAAAATTTTCGAATGAAATATTTTGGTCCAAAGTAACTTTAGGGGTGGAAATTAGTTCGGGGGTTGAGCCCTCGACTGTAAAAAGTGCCGAAATGGTTATTGGGAGCTTAGAGGAGATGGTTAGAGTTGAAAGCTGCTCCGAAATCAGGTTAGGTTAGGTTAGGTCAGGTTAGGTTAGGTTAGGTTAGGTTAGGTTAGGTTAGGTTAGGTTAGGTTAGGTTAGGTTAGGTTAGGTTAGGTTAGGTTAGGTTAGGTTAGGTTAGGTTAGGTTAGGTTAGGTTAGGTTAGGTTAGGTTAGGTTAGGTTAGGTTAGGTTAGGTTAGGTTAGGTTAGGTTAGGTTAGGTTAGGTTAGGTTAGGTTAGGTTAGGTTAGGTTAGGTTAGGTTAGGTTAGGTTAGGTTAGGTTAGGTTAGGTTAGGTTAGGTTAGGTTAGGTTAGGTTAGGTTAGGTTAGGTTAGGTTAGGTTAGGTTAGGTTAGGTTAGGTTAGGTTAGGTTAGGTTAGGTTAGGTTAGGTTAGGTTAGGTTAGGTTAGGTTAGGTTAGGTTAGGTTAGGTTAGGTTAGGTTAGGTTAGGTTAGGTTAGGTTAGGTTAGGTTAGGTTAGGTTAGGTTAGGTTAGGTTAGGTTAGGTTAGGTTAGGTTAGGTTAGGTTAGGTTAGGTTAGGTTAGGTTAGGTTAGGTTAGGTTAGGTTAGGTTAGGTTAGGTTAGGTTAGGTTAGGTTAGGTTAGGTTAGGTTAGGTTAGGTTAGGTTAGGTTAGGTTAGGTTAGGTTAGGTTAGGTTAGGTTAGGTTAGGTTAGGTTAGGTTAGGTTAGGTTAGGTTAGGTTAGGTTAGGTTAGGTTAGGTTAGGTTAGGTTAGGTTAGGTTAGGTTAGGTTAGGTTAGGTTAGGTTAGGTTAGGTTAGGTTAGGTTAGGTTAGGTTAGGTTAGGTTAGGTTAGGTTAGGTTAGGTTAGGTTAGGTTAGGTTAGGTTAGGTTAGGTTAGGTTAGGTTAGGTTAGGTTAGGTTAGGTTAGGTTAGGTTAGGTTAGGTTAGGTTAGGTTAGGTTAGGTTAGGTTAGGTTAGGTTAGGTTAGGTTAGGTTAGGTTAGGTTAGGTTAGGTTAGGTTAGGTTAGGTTAGGTTAGGTTAGGTTAGGTTAGGTTAGGTTAGGTTAGGTTAGGTTAGGTTAGGTTAGGTTAGGTTAGGTTAGGTTAGGTTAGGTTAGGTTAGGTTAGGTTAGGTTAGGTTAGGTTAGGTTAGGTTAGGTTAGGTTAGGTTAGGTTAGGTTAGGTTAGGTTAGGTTAGGTTAGGTTAGGTTAGGTTAGGTTAGGTTAGGTTAGGTTAGGTTAGGTTAGGTTAGGTTAGGTTAGGTTAGGTTAGGTTAGGTTAGGTTAGGTTAGGTTAGGTTAGGTTAGGTTAGGTTAGGTTAGGTTAGGTTAGGTTAGGTTAGGTTAGGTTAGGTTAGGTTAGGTTAGGTTAGGTTAGGTTAGGTTAGGTTAGGTTAGGTTAGGTTAGGTTAGGTTAGGTTAGGTTAGGTTAGGTTAGGTTAGGTTAGGTTAGGTTAGGTTAGGTTAGGTTAGGTTAGGTTAGGTTAGGTTAGGTTAGGTTAGGTTAGGTTAGGTTAGGTTAGGTTAGGTTAGGTTAGGTTAGGTTAGGTTAGGTTAGGTTAGGTTAGGTTAGGTTAGGTTAGGTTAGGTTAGGTTAGGTTAGGTTAGGTTAGGTTAGGTTAGGTTAGGTTAGGTTAGGTTAGGTTAGGTTAGGTTAGGTTAGGTTAGGTTAGGTTAGGTTAGGTTAGGTTAGGTTAGGTTAGGTTAGGTTAGGTTAGGTTAGGTTAGGTTAGGTTAGGTTAGGTTAGGTTAGGTTAGGTTAGGTTAGGTTAGGTTAGGTTAGGTTAGGTTAGGTTAGGTTAGGTTAGGTTAGGTTAGGTTAGGTTAGGTTAGGTTAGGTTAGGTTAGGTTAGGTTAGGTTAGGTTAGGTTAGGTTAGGTTAGGTTAGGTTAGGTTAGGTTAGGTTAGGTTAGGTTAGGTTAGGTTAGGTTAGGTTAGGTTAGGTTAGGTTAGGTTAGGTTAGGTTAGGTTAGGTTAGGTTAGGTTAGGTTAGGTTAGGTTAGGTTAGGTTAGGTTAGGTTAGGTTAGGTTAGGTTAGGTTAGGTTAGGTTAGGTTAGGTTAGGTTAGGTTAGGTTAGGTTAGGTTAGGTTAGGTTAGGTTAGGTTAGGTTAGGTTAGGTTAGGTTAGGTTAGGTTAGGTTAGGTTAGGTTAGGTTAGGTTAGGTTAGGTTAGGTTAGGTTAGGTTAGGTTAGGTTAGGTTAGGTTAGGTTAGGTTAGGTTAGGTTAGGTTAGGTTAGGTTAGGTTAGGTTAGGTTAGGTTAGGTTAGGTTAGGTTAGGTTAGGTTAGGTTAGGTTAGGTTAGGTTAGGTTAGGTTAGGTTAGGTTAGGTTAGGTTAGGTTAGGTTAGGTTAGGTTAGGTTAGGTTAGGTTAGGTTAGGTTAGGTTAGGTTAGGTTAGGTTAGGTTAGGTTAGGTTAGGTTAGGTTAGGTTAGGTTAGGTTAGGTTAGGTTAGGTTAGGTTAGGTTAGGTTAGGTTAGGTTAGGTTAGGTTAGGTTAGGTTAGGTTAGGTTAGGTTAGGTTAGGTTAGGTTAGGTTAGGTTAGGTTAGGTTAGGTTAGGTTAGGTTAGGTTAGGTTAGGTTAGGTTAGGTTAGGTTAGGTTAGGTTAGGTTAGGTTAGGTTAGGTTAGGTTAGGTTAGGTTAGGTTAGGTTAGGTTAGGTTAGGTTAGGTTAGGTTAGGTTAGGTTAGGTTAGGTTAGGTTAGGTTAGGTTAGGTTAGGTTAGGTTAGGTTAGGTTAGGTTAGGTTAGGTTAGGTTAGGTTAGGTTAGGTTAGGTTAGGTTAGGTTAGGTTAGGTTAGGTTAGGTTAGGTTAGGTTAGGTTAGGTTAGGTTAGGTTAGGTTAGGTTAGGTTAGGTTAGGTTAGGTTAGGTTAGGTTAGGTTAGGTTAGGTTAGGTTAGGTTAGGTTAGGTTAGGTTAGGTTAGGTTAGGTTAGGTTAGGTTAGGTTAGGTTAGGTTAGGTTAGGTTAGGTTAGGTTAGGTTAGGTTAGGTTAGGTTAGGTTAGGTTAGGTTAGGTTAGGTTAGGTTAGGTTAGGTTAGGTTAGGTTAGGTTAGGTTAGGTTAGGTTAGGTTAGGTTAGGTTAGGTTAGGTTAGGTTAGGTTAGGTTAGGTTAGGTTAGGTTAGGTTAGGTTAGGTTAGGTTAGGTTAGGTTAGGTTAGGTTAGGTTAGGTTAGGTTAGGTTAGGTTAGGTTAGGTTAGGTTAGGTTAGGTTAGGTTAGGTTAGGTTAGGTTAGGTTAGGTTAGGTTAGGTTAGGTTAGGTTAGGTTAGGTTAGGTTAGGTTAGGTTAGGTTAGGTTAGGTTAGGTTAGGTTAGGTTAGGTTAGGTTAGGTTAGGTTAGGTTAGGTTAGGTTAGGTTAGGTTAGGTTAGGTTAGGTTAGGTTAGGTTAGGTTAGGTTAGGTTAGGTTAGGTTAGGTTAGGTTAGGTTAGGTTAGGTTAGGTTAGGTTAGGTTAGGTTAGGTTAGGTTAGGTTAGGTTAGGTTAGGTTAGGTTAGGTTAGGTTAGGTTAGGTTAGGTTAGGTTAGGTTAGGTTAGGTTAGGTTAGGTTAGGTTAGGTTAGGTTAGGTTAGGTTAGGTTAGGTTAGGTTAGGTTAGGTTAGGTTAGGTTAGGTTAGGTTAGGTTAGGTTAGGTTAGGTTAGGTTAGGTTAGGTTAGGTTAGGTTAGGTTAGGTTAGGTTAGGTTAGGTTAGGTTAGGTTAGGTTAGGTTAGGTTAGGTTAGGTTAGGTTAGGTTAGGTTAGGTTAGGTTAGGTTAGGTTAGGTTAGGTTAGGTTAGGTTAGGTTAGGTTAGGTTAGGTTAGGTTAGGTTAGGTTAGGTTAGGTTAGGTTAGGTTAGGTTAGGTTAGGTTAGGTTAGGTTAGGTTAGGTTAGGTTAGGTTAGGTTAGGTTAGGTTAGGTTAGGTTAGGTTAGGTTAGGTTAGGTTAGGTTAGGTTAGGTTAGGTTAGGTTAGGTTAGGTTAGGTTAGGTTAGGTTAGGTTAGGTTAGGTTAGGTTAGGTTAGGTTAGGTTAGGTTAGGTTAGGTTAGGTTAGGTTAGGTTAGGTTAGGTTAGGTTAGGTTAGGTTAGGTTAGGTTAGGTTAGGTTAGGTTAGGTTAGGTTAGGTTAGGTTAGGTTAGGTTAGGTTAGGTTAGGTTAGGTTAGGTTAGGTTAGGTTAGGTTAGGTTAGGTTAGGTTAGGTTAGGTTAGGTTG
>JAZHFQ010000318.1:0-17425 GCA_038387885.1 Spodoptera picta
AGGTGCACATTCTACCACAGTACAATGTAACACCCACTTTTCACTAGTTGTTATGAGTCCCATGTAATAGGGGGTGAGCCTATATATAAATAAATTATGTTTTCTCAAATAGACACTGAATAAAAGATTTAGATATTAGAAGTCCTTTATCAAATTGAAGAAGTGAGAATAAAGGTACGTGGGAGTATCTTTGGTGGAGAATATAACATAACGGTGCTTTTAAAGAGGTTTGTTTACTAACTTTACGAAACATACCCTAAAATAAAATTTGGAATAAATAAAAAAAAATGATTAGTAACATTTTAAATAGCAGTGTGGACACATTTTAAGACTAATTTTTCATCATATTCGCATCGCATCGCATCGATTCCCGGGTCGGGCAAAGTATTACTGGGTTTTAAAAAATTCTCAGTATTGCACGAAGTCTGGAAATGTGCCCCTTCGGGGATAAAAGGCGTGATGTTATGTTATGTTTTCATCATAGTGGTTACTAAAATTTTCTTCATACTGACATGATAAGGTACTAGAGGTATAATTATATTATCACTAGTTTTTAAGTGGTTAGTAGTTAGTTTCATGCAAATTTCTTATATGTTTAAACTAACTTGCTGCCCATTTATTTATACCAGTTTTTTTTTTTTTTTTTTTTTTTTTTTTTTTTTTTTAACGTTGCCCCACACTAGGATTTTCTCCTGTATCGTGGGTGCGTTTACAAACATACAAGTTCACATACACAATGACACCCAGACCCGAAACAACACTTTGTGGATCACACAAAGTGTTGTCCCGTGCGGGAATCGAACCCGCGACACGTTGCACGGCAGCCGGTTGCCCAGCCACCGCCCCAACCGTGCAGTCAAAGTATTATTGAAGTACCAGTATCACCAAGATAAAAGCATTTCATTAGGTCCTCTGACAGTATTGTTTCCGCCTGAACAGTACATTTCCATCAATAAATACAACTTTGACGCAAAAAAAGAGAGAAAAAATAGGTTTTCCTATTTGATTAATTCAGTAGAGCAGACGGTCCATCTGTTTCATGAACCCGTATGTTCTCGTTGATCATGGACCCCTAGTAATTATTCATTCTGTTTTCATTGGCAAGATTCTAGGCACATTTAAGCCGCTGTATTATTGCAAGGATTTAGTTAAATAATGAATATTTATCAACCGATGTCACTCTACTTATGAATAATCATTAGCTATTGTAAGCGTTACGTTACTGTATGCACTGGTTTTAGTATATGGTCTTGTTGTCTAATATTTTGGGTATTTTGTTGCATTGAATTTTGGTCTTGAAATAACATACTTACCCATCGGAATAATTTATCTTTCCTCTGTTGCCTGTGTTCAAGTGACTTTAAATAGTTCTTTTATATAAACTACGTTCAAATAAACCGACTTCAATCCTCTCCCAATTTTTGAATTTGGTTGGTTAATTAATATGTTAAAATCTTCTCCTATGTGTAACATGGGTTAGGGATGTGATCGGCGACCTCTCGCGTCCGGCTTTGGTTCAGACCATGGTACGGAGCGAAGGGGTCTGGGATGCCGTCTCCTCCTTCTGCGAAGCAGTCATGCTAGGGCCCAGACACCCTGGGCGTCGGAAATTGCGAGATGATCTCCGGCAGCCGTATGCACGGGCCTGTGGACGGCGAGCACAGGTAACTCGCCATCCGACCAGAACCAGGCCAGAGCGTATGGCGCGTCGCGTTCCGCGCGCGCTTCAAGGAGCCGTCAGACCACCACAGATGGGGCCCGATAGGGCTGATGCTGACACGGAGCTGCGGAAGACTTAACTGGTTATCGGGACTCACGCTTAAAGTGGAGGGGCATGGACAGGGTGGTTTTTAGTCAGTAAGAGTCTGCACTCCCTCTCGCCTCACCTAGGCCGGAGAAGTCATTGAATGATTTACTCCCCTCAAAAAGAAAAATGTTCGAAATACTTTTCTGAAAACCTCATAAATATCGGTTCCACCAACCGCGAGATAATTGCGCACAAACACGTATACGTGCACACAAACATATATAATATGAACATACAT
This sequence comes from Spodoptera picta, assembly GCA_038387885.1. Taxonomy (NCBI): domain Eukaryota; kingdom Metazoa; phylum Arthropoda; class Insecta; order Lepidoptera; family Noctuidae; genus Spodoptera; species Spodoptera picta. The sequence continues at coordinate 2,046 of JAZHFQ010000318.1, forward strand.
ACATACAGGTCAAATTAAAAACCTATTTCTTTTTTAAGTCGGTTAAAAATATACAATGAGTGTAATATTGATCTTTCTCGTCACCTTCTTATAAAATTGCATGATGACATAATAATATGATTTAAGGTTTAATAATGTCGTTACTTCTGATCAGCTCTGCATGAAAATGCTCAGGTAGAGATATTTTTTTCGGATTTCGCTCGAATAATATTTCGGTTCCCTATTTTATTAAATAAAGTAAGTTAGTAAGCTCAATAAACATACACTCTAAATAAATAATGTAATGTTCAAACAATAAAATCCTATATTATTAACGTAAAACGGTTTGGCCAAATGTAATCTATTTTTTTACTTAGAATGGTATTAGTTGGTATGCTTGGTATCTCCCAAAGGGCTCAACAATCTACATAAAATTGTTTATAGGCTACTGTTACTCATTTTTATGTTCATGTGTAACTTTTTATGGCTACCTATCTGCACTTATTCTCATTTATTTTATTCAGGGGAACTCGAGATTTGGACTAAATGGAAAAGCTGAATAAAATTAATAATATTTTATGGTACTCTGAGTAACATTGAATCCGTTTTATAATGCTATTCTAAAATAATTATAAACAGTTTCTGATTAAATCAAAGTCTTAGACAAATGGATTAATTGAAATTGTAATCTTAAACCCAATGTTTTTACTTTAAGCTAATTGGTTTTATGTCTGAACATTATAACTAATTATATTTGATTTCCTTGTAACTTTAAATATTATTGGAATAATCCCTACACACACATTTACATAGCATTATTTTACTTTCACTAAAACAATATCTAGATAAAATGTTAGACCAACTTCAATACCAACAGTACCTAACAAAACCTATAAAATAAAAAAAATATAATTGAACACAGACTAACAAGTTAAACATTTAAAAAGCAAACCCGACAATCTCTGCTGATTTGAATCCATCGCTCGTTTAGCAAGCCTCGTGAAAATGACTGCTGGAACTTAAGAAGCAATGGATCGTTTGCAACGGAATTTAGTCTTTAAACGTACCTTAGATAAGGTGAGTAATAAAAGCAGGATTTCAGCTTCTGACGTGAGTTATAGCGGTCGGTAGTTCTTTCTGTAGCAAGGATCTCATGTCTTGAAATGTGAAGTGAAGTTAAAAGGGTCAGTAAAAAGTAATGGTTGGAACTCTCATCGTGAACATAAGGGGTGTAATAGATAGCTGTTTTTTGCATGTATATACCTCTATGCTACATTGTTGGTTATGTTAGGGTAGATATGTTATTGTGCTCTGTGTTAGAGAAGGGTCCACTGAGATTTCAATTGTTTTAGTACCAGTGGTTAAAAATGTGTCGGCTGTCTGTCGGCAAATTTGTTGCGTGTTTCTGTTTAACACCGATTAATACACAACGACCTATATCTATAATGAACTAAAGTTTTCGGCTTATTATTATGTATTAATGTTCTTAAGGTTATTTTCTTTTTCGATCTATTTGACTGGATTTTGGTGTTAGGTATGTACATTGTTCTCGCACAATCGAACCAACAGATCTAAGTAACTAGAGAATTTCGTTTTGAAAATTATTGAAAACAAGTAACTTATGGAGTTTCTAGGTCGTTCTTCTCCATAAAAACCTACTAACTACACCTTGGAATGAGCAAATAGCATCACTTTTAATTTTTTGTTGACATTCTAAAGTGTCGTTCTGGTCTAACTGAAATAAATGATTTTGACTTTGACTTTGACATTTTTATACTTCAAAACTAAAAACACAAGTTCAATCGTCACATTCACATTCAATAAGTACAGAATTAAAACACTCTCACACATAGCCATGTTCTAAAATAATAAACTAAAGTATTTCACTCAAATCATGAATACTATAATCATAAATCATAAGTCATAAATCAATTTTTATCCTCGCCCCTTACATTATAAGACAATGGAAACATTTTCCGTATTTACTCTGTAGTCGAAGGATAACGATAACAATTGGGGTTAGTCCCGATTCGGAATTGCTATGGGAGAATCTCTGATGAGAATTTCTTAATAAGATACGTAATTGAAGCTATTGAATTGCTTTTGAATTACTTCATAGGTACTTTTAGGATTAAGAGGTTAGGGTTAACGAAAGGAACCTCCGAATTAACTCATCTGATTTGGAATTTATTTTTCTTTAACGGGAATAGTAAATTTATTACCTATCGTGGATAAAATAAAATGATTAATCATACCAATACAAGAGCTGTAGACAAATCGTTAATATAAGACGATGGTATGATATTTAGTAACCCCAAATAAAATCATTAATTGCATTTTTTTTTTACTAGCTGTTGCTCGCGACTTTGGCCGTGTGTTCGAAATAAAGTGTCCTATCACCAACGTCGGCACACATACCAAATTTCATTAAAATCCATTCAGTAGTTTTAGCGTGACATGTATTACATCCAACCAAAAAAAACTTTTTTTTAAACTAAAACGACTATATATTCTTATGGTTGTTTGACTACATTTAATTGGAGTTATTTTAGTCAAAAAACAAAGTGCAAAATACAAAATTACTTAAGAAGAATCCGACAAATCATTTAAAATAATAAATGTATTTTTCTGTCTAATTTAAGAGAAATAAGTAATTCTATTTGACTCTATAATATTAAGTTATTATAGTAAGAACACATCATCGTCATCTACAACCTATAAATACCTACTGGCGGGCAAAGCTTCTTCTGACACGGTGAAGGTTTGAAGCATTACTCACTTCACTTGCTCGATATGGGTTGGCGCTATCAAACTTATAATTAGAAATTATAAGCCCAGGTTTCTTCCCGATATTTTTCTTCACCTTGTTTGTCAATGGTACCTAAATGATCTTAGAAAGTACATGCAACCCAGAAAACATTACATTGGTACGTTCCGTTGGTAGGGTTCGAACTCTCATGCATGAAAAGCGAGCGTCTTTAACCTCCGAGCCACCACAATCACGTAAAACGACATGTATTCCAAAAAAAAAAATACCGTTTTTGACATATCGAAAATAATAAATAACACTACTCAGAAGCTACTGCTATTCTTTATTAGAGGTACGTTTAATCATATTATCATATCTAATATAAAGTGGATATTACCACTAGGGAAGGTCCTTAATTAAGTATTTCCGTAGAACTTCGGGCAGTTAATATGATACGATAATCTGTGTTTGACTAATCTTTTCCTACATGTGTTTATTACGCAGGCTTCCGTAGTAATAATTTCCAAGAATGTACATTTTGTAGTGAACGTAATGCCTTTGTTACATAGCAACAGTCCATGGATTCCGCAGATTGGCAAATTATTTGAAATACTTATTAATATTGCATCAGTCGTGCAGCGATGGCGAAATCGCTGCATCAGCCCATCGTGCCCTACAACGTGACGGACCGGACGACGGCACCGTTTTCTAGAATACACGACACTTTTGCTTCCAACTTCGACCAAGAGTCACTTAACTTAGAAATAATACTTTTCTGTAATTTTATTCAATAAATTAGTTGCAATCAATTTCGTCCTTATTTGCAACTTGCCTGCCGGAAAGACATAATTGGCGCAGTCGGTAGGATTCTCGAGGACTCCTGCATAACTAAGTACGAGCTTCCTGGCGGTTGTCAACCCCGTTCGAGAATCAGAATCTACACGTCGAGACCAGCAGCAAGGGTATCCAGACATCGATACAGCGAGAAGGCCGAAATGAACATCTGGTGAGTGCGTTAAAATCTTTTAATGAATTGCTCACCCTTTATCTCTTAACTCTCCTTATTTTCCCTGTGTTTTAAAACCTTTTCCAAGATTTTCCATCCAAGAGAATCGCGGAGTGTTAGGGTGGAGAGTAGACAGAGTAGTAGAAATAGTGCTCTAGATTTAAATAGAGAATTAGATTGTAGTAGTGATTTACCAGGTAATAAAATGTCCGAGTTAGATCGCATCTTTAAAGCCCTTAGGTTAGTACCCGAATTTGACGGGAACGTAAATGTTTTGACCAGATTTATTCAATTATGTGACCAATTGGTGGATGAATTCGTGACCAAGGCCGCGTCACCGAATAACCTTATTGAGATTGCTCTAATAAACGGAATACTGAACAAAGTAACAGGCCCCGCCGCCCGCCTAATTAACTCTAATGGTGTCCCATCGGATTGGGCAGGTATACGTAAGGCTTTAGTTAACAATTTCTCAGACCAAAGAGACGAAACAGCGTTATACAATGACTTGGCATTACTTTCTCAAACCTCTGATAGCCCACAAGAGTTTTATGAGCGTTGTCAGAACATATTTAGTACATTGATGACGTACGTCACTCTACATGAATCTATACCAACAACCGTAGAAGCTAAGAGAGATTTGTACAAAAAGTTAACCCTCCAAGCATTCGTAAGAGGTCTTAAGGATCCCTTAGGTTCGCGCATACGATGCATGAGGCCAGAGAGTATCGAAAAGGCCTTAGAATACGTTCATGAGGAGCAAAACGTAGTGTATTTGCAACAACGTAACAGTCATTTACCAGATAAGAAATTAATTCAGCAAACCTCGTCTCATAAACCTACATCTAATCAACATCTTAGTAATCCGCCTCCTAAGCCATTCACATTCAATATGCCAGGACCTTCTTTTAAGAGTCCTTTTGAGCAGCCGGTGATGCCACAAAGGCCCCAGCAATGGCGACCTAATTTTAACCAACAGTATCAAGCTGGGCCATCGCGTACAATGCAGATGTTCCGTGCCGCGCCGCCTAACTATAATCCAAATAATGCGTTTAGATTTCCACCACGTAATATGCCACCCCAAGGTAATTTTCAACAACCGCGACCCATGAGTGGTGTTAGTAATTTTGTAACAAAGGCTTTGCCACCTAGTAATCCCATAAAGGGACATGATTGGACTAAATCGGGAAACCCTCCACAGTCTAATTATTTCAAGACAAGGGAAATGAATTTTAATGACTGTGCAGACTATTACGGTTACAAGCAAGGGAAGTGTAATACAAATGCGGATGCATTATCTCGCATTGAATTATATAATGAAGAGACTAACTCACTTATTGTTAACCCTACGGATAGGCCGTCTTCCCCGGATAATTCAAAAACCGCTACAGCACATACTGACGCCGAAAATCCGATACTAGAAATTCCAATAACTGACCTTCCCCTGAATAGATATCATAGACAAATTATTTTTACAGTTGTAGATAACGTGAAAGGGCGTCCTACAGTTTCAAAGCCGTTTGAATCACACGTAAGGACACATATCCAAATTTCTAAAAATAATCTCGAACAGGATGTCTTGAATAGTATCAAGGAATACGTCAACCCCAAAGTGAAAACCGGTATACTTATTAAACCTGCAATAGAGATGTATAAAATAATTCCCATCATCCAGAATCAGTTTAAAAATTCTTCTATGGATTTAATCCTAACGAAAACTGAATTAGATAACGTAAAGGATTATTTAAAACAACAAGAGATAATTCGTCAATACCATGAAGGAAAAACCAACCATCGCGGCATTAACGAGTGCTATCTGTCCTTATCAAGCAAATATTTTTGGCCCAAAATGAAAGAGCATATAACAAAGTACATAAATGAATGTAGCATATGTGGTCAGGCTAAGTACGACAGGAACCCAATAAAACAAAAATTCCATATTGTACCACCTCCAACTAGACCGTTTGAGATAGTGCACCTTGATCTTTTTAGTGTCGACACACATAAGTACCTTACAATCATTGATGCTTTTTCGAAATATGCTCAAGCATATCATTTGAAAGACGCCACCGCAATTAGTGTAATCCAGGCCCTGTTAGTATTCAGCACTCATCATGGTATTCCTATCACTATTGTAACAGATAGAGGTCCGGAATTTACAAACCAATTATTTTTAGAATTCGTACGAATACATAAAATTCAACACCACAAAATTTTAGCTTATACCCCAAATGAAAATGGCATGGTAGAGAGACTACATTCGACATTATTAGAACACCTGCGTGTACTGAAATTGCAACATAAGGGAGAGTCTGTAACAAATTTAATGCCATATGCGATCTTAGGTTACAATAGCTCTATCCATAGTTTCACAAAGTGTAAACCATTAGACATAATTACAGGCCACCTAGACCCTCGCGACCCAGTAGATATTAATATATCAGATAACATATTACAATTATAGATAAAGATAAAGATAAAGACATTTATTTGCGTAAAAACATGGTATACAAAGATGTTATAGTAACAATATAAATAGATCATCATGTTTTGCTTAATAAATAAAGCATGCAAATTTTACCTTAAAACTTATTTTAACTAGCTTACACTCGTAGTTGTTATACATTATTACTTATTTATGTTCAAAAAATTCTGTAATGCTATAAAAATTATTTTCATTCAACCATACATATAATTTAATTTTAAATAGTCTGAGGTTAAGTGTTTTTAATGTTATCGGCAATTTATTAAATATTCGGACACACATACTTAGGCAGCTTTTATTATATTTTGTTAACTTAGGAAACTCCTCTAGTACTAGTCTGTAATGGTCGCGTCGACTTCTAGAACATACATCTTCTGCCGTTTTGAACAGTTCTTTATGTTTACGTACGAATATACACACTTCATATAAGTACAAAGAGGGTAGGGGTAGCAAACCAAGCTTTTTGAATATTGGCCGACATGATACATCAGGTGGAATCCCATATAAAGCTCGTATACATCGTTTTTGCGCGATGAATGCTCTCTCTTGATCAGTACTATTTCCCCATGCAATTAAACCATATCGTAGTGATGATTCAATATACGCACGGTAGGACATGACCGCAGTTTTCATGCAAGTGACATTTTTGATTTGTTTGAGAGGATAGACAAATTTATTTATTTTGTTGCAGACATGGTTGACTTGTTCTTTCCAGTCTAGATGTTCATCTATAAATACTCCTAAAAACCTGGTGTTGTTTGCTTGCGAAATTTTAGGTATATCCATTTTAAAATTAAATTTACTGTTATATGATTTATTGAATTGTACGTAAACTGATTTATTAAGATTGATGGATAGGTCATTACTATCGAGCCAGTTGATTAAATTATCTATTGTGTTGTTTATATGTGTTTCGTGATCTTTAATGGAGTTACGTTTTTTATCATTAGTGACAATTATGGAAATATCGTCGGCAAAAAGAAAGCATTTATTGTTAGTCACATCAACTATATTGTTTATGTAAAGTAAGAATAAAATCGGGCCCAATATACTACCTTGGGGTATGCCCCGCTTTATGCATTTATATTCTGATGGGTAATTGATCATATTCTGACTTTTATCAATTCTGGTGATAATGACCCTCTGTTTTCTATCAGATAAGTATGACAATATCCAGTGTAAAGGTGGTCCTCGGATTCCGATAACCTCTAACTTCTGCAACAATCTATCGTGTGTAACTAGGTCGAATGCTTTCGATAAGTCAATAAATAAACCCGTTGTAAGTTGATTTTTGTTAACATTGGCTAATACTACTTTCAGAAGTGAAAATATAGCTAAAGTCGTGGATTTATGTTTTTGGAAGCCGAATTGTTCCTTTCTTATAATGTTGTACTTCTCACAGTACGTGATTAACCTTCTATACATACATTTCTCATAAATTTTTGATATAATGGGTATTAGTGTTATAGGACGATAATTGGACAAGTCATATTTGTGCCCCTTTTTAAAAAGTGGTTTTACAATACACAGTTTTAACGCGTCAGGGAACAACCCCTGTGAAAAAGACAAATTAATTAGGAAAGTTAATATTTTGGTTATTTCATCAACGCATTTCTTTATTATTGTGGTATTAAGTTCATCGTAGCCTTCCGAGTTAGTGTTATTTAATGATAATATCTGTTCCTTTACTTCAATTTCAGATGTAGGTATTAGAAACATTGAGTTATGTGCTAGTTTTGTATTTCGGCAGGTATTTGTAACGTTTTGTACTAGTGTGGTATTTATATTTATGAAGTGATCATTAAAGGCGGATGCAATTTCTGTGGGCTGTGTTAGTGTGGTAGTATCAGTTTTAATAATTTCAATATTGTGCTTGAGCTTAGCACTGTTTACCTCCTTTTGTATGACTGCCCATGTTGCCCTACACTTATTATTATTATTGTTCATAAATTTTATATTAGCGTTCCGTTTGGCATTATAAATACATTTTTGTAATAATCTAGAATATAAGATATACATATTTTTATTGCTTAAATTTTTAAACTTGTAATATTGATGTCTTAAATAACGTTTAGTTCTAGAGCTTTGCCTAAGGCCTTTAGTTATCCATGTTTGTTTCATTTTATTGCTTATATTTATTTTAACTCTTATTTTTGGGAAACAGAGATTATAGAAAAGACATATTTGTTCATGGAAATGATTAAACGCTGTATTTGCATTTGTGTCCATGTAAACATCACACCAAGATAAGTTTTGTAGGCAATCTCTAAATTTATGTATATTATCTATACTATAATCCCTTTTGTAAATGAAGTATGATACAATATTTTTTGATAATTGAATCTTTAAAGGAAAGCTTAACATTTGTGCCGTTTCGTGATCAGAAAGGTTAAGTGGTAGAACGCTTGCAATCGCGTCTGGTATGTTACTCAGGATGTGGTCTATACATGAATTTTTACGGGTGGGTACGTTGATATGAATTTTTATATTGTGGTTTTGAGCGATATCTTGAAAGTTTTGTGTGATTTTGCCTTTTTTTAATGTGTTTATATTAAAATCCCCTAACAGAACGATATGAGTTTTAGATTTGTATTTTTTGAATAGATCATGTAAAATACTATCCAACTTAGCTAGGAACTGATTAGGATCCGACTGGGGTGTTCTATATAAACAAATAATTACTAATTTTTCATTTACTAGTTCTATGCCACATATTTCGAATATTTTAGTAGTGGCATGATTGTTTAAAAGTGATAATTCCTTGAATTTTAGACCCCTTTTAACTAAAATACAGGTGCCACCTCGCTGGTGTTCCCTGCTGAAATTTGAGGCCATTTCATACTCAGACAAGTTGAGAAAGTTTTCTTGACCTTTTTTTATAAATGTTTCTGATAGGCAAATTACATGTGGGTCATTCTGTATTTCTCGCATATCCTGTAATGTTAATTCCAATATTTCTTGTTTAGATAGAACACTCGCGATATTTTGATGAAGTATTCTGAAGTTATGCAATAAAGGTTGAATTTTAGGGTCGAAAAAATGTGTTAGCTTTTATAGTGGAGGGAAAATAATATGGTATAGTACCTATTTTTATGTGTTTCTCTGTTGACATACACGTATTTTGAATAGGATTAGGATTTTGAGTAGGATGTCTGCAGTTACGATTTGTGAAATAGAAGGGAATGGTCCCTATTTTAGGTTTTAACGGCTCTGTTTTGTGCAAAGAGTTTGTTTTGCTACCCGCAAGGTGTTTCCTGATTTCAATTGGATTTAGATACTTCTTGCTATAATCCTCACAATCTATAATGTAGTTTATCTTTTTGCAAATGTTAGGTAAGGTATAATATTTACAATCAGCGAAATGACAATTTTTATAATATTTACAAATATTTCTGATGCGATAGTTTAGTTCATTGACATCTAGATGTTTACTTTTGACTACGTTTAGTACAATTATGCTACTGTTATAGAAAGTCTTCAATACAATTTTTAACTGAGATAATACGTGTTTTGTATTGTAATCATTTTCGCCTATACATAATACAATTTTGTCATTATAAGATAAGTTAGTGCTAGTACATTTATTTATTATTGTGTCGCTGAGGGCATTAGGCATGGTTTCTCCTATAATATCGTATTTTTCATACCTGGTAGCCTCTCTGGAACGAGTGAGGGCTGCGGCTAGGCCGACGCATTGTTGTGCGCCAAATATTTTGATTGTATTTTGTGTGGAGTTTCCAATTTCTGCAGGGCACTGTCGTCCTATTGGTGAGGTTTTAAGGGATTTCTCTAGAATCTGCATTTGAGTGTTGAGAGATTTTATTTCTTTTTCAGAGTTAATTAGTTCTCTCTGTAGGTAGGCGATTTTTTCGTACAAATGTTGATATGTTCTATTGGTACGGCAATTAACGTCCAGCGATTGTATCCCAGATGTAGGTGTGGAGAAGATATCTTGACTGGCGATGGATTGTCTTTCCTTTTTATTATTGATGATGATAGGGCTGCTTTCTACCATTGTGGAAGAATTACATAGAGATTTTAGTATATTTATTTCTTGAGTTAATTTGTCGACTTGTTTATTTAACTCATTATTTTGTAATGATACGCATTCCAATTTGTTTTCAGTACTTTCTAGCTTTGCGGTCAACTGGGCTATTGTGTCTTGCATCTCATAATAGTCGTCTGAGCTAGGTAATAATAAGCTGTTCGGGGTGGTGGTGTTAGTTTCGCGTGAGGTGTCGAAATCACTGAGTATATGTGAATCCTGGTTAGGACTCAACGGTTTTCTCTTATTTCTGTGAATCTCAGTGTGTGATGATTGCTTTAAAGACTGCACAGGCTTTTTTCTCACTGTTATGTTTGATATGTTATCGTCAGAAGTAGGAACTTTGTTAGTAGCCATTTTCTTCGTGCACATACTGCAGCGCCATTTAATTTTAGATTCTTGGCTCTTTAGTCGATATGTTTGTAAGGGATAGCCATCGCAATCAGGTTCCATTCGGTTTTTACAAACAGAACACATAGCAGTTTGTTTTTCGTTCACAGATTTTTTGCATCTGTAGCAAGTTACTAGTACTGGCATCTTGTGGGTGGTTTTGGTAATGCTGGCTCTGGTTGCCATTTTTGTCCACTAGATGTCGTCAGTATTCGAAACAATTGATAGTTATTTGAATTTAGTTTTTTTTTTTGTTTCTTTATTAAATACTTGGTGTGGAAGTTGTTAGAAAAGAAATGCACAAATATTACAATTTTAAGAATTTACGAAAAGTGAATGTCGTTGTCACTGGGGTTCGAACCGGCTGCCACATAACTCATCGTTAAGCAAAACATGTAGTAGCTTCACCCACTCTGCCATGTAAACACTAATTGTTCTAGCGAAATCAGAGATCTGTTTATACTTATTTTTTTTTTCAAATAACGATAATTAGGGGGTCAATGTCTTTTTTGTTTACGAAAAATTGAATTTTTGGCGGTTACTGTTTTATTCACTTTTTCACTTTTTGTTTATTGTTTGGTTTATCACATCTGTTTTTATGTTCTTTATATTGTAATATGGCACTTTGTGAGATATATTTGAGTGTACAAAGTCAAAGTATTTATTGAAATTAGTCACTTAGTCACTAAATTTTGTATCGGGCTTCAAAGTTTTACGTCTATAACTTCACAGTTTATGTATAAAACACTTTGAAAACACTGACACTAAGTTATTACATAATGTTTTATTGTTTTATTCACTTTCATTAACTTTCTGGGCACTATTTCTATATTTTAAGGATATTTAACTACGGAGCGTTTGAATTACGTGCGCTTAGGAACAGCGCCACCTTAATATACACAGGAGCATCGAAACAAAATGCAAAAGGTATTCGAAATGATTAATGAGTCATCGCTTTACGACCGTACTCGTATCACAGAGAATATTAATAAAGATAGAGAAACTGAACAGGAGTATTGTCCAAATCAACAAATTTTTGTTCGAAATCCTATAGCTAGCCGCCAGAAATTAGCCCCTAGGTTTACACAGGATAATGTACTTGCCGACTTACCGATTCGTATTTACACCAAAAAGAAACGTGATCCTGTCGCTAAAACTCGGCTGAAACGGGTTCCTAATAGTTCCCGATTGTTACAGGATAATACCCCTGATCCTGAGCCTGGCCCTAGCGGAAGAGATAACGTTGGATAGTTTGGATAATGGACCAGGCGTATTGCCTTTTATGCTAGGGAAAGCAAAAATTATCTCCCATTATCATTCATTTATACAACCAGTTAATTTAGACATAATACGCAGTAATATAAATGCAATCAGGAAACAACTAGATCAAATTTCACCAGAGTTTCATAATAAAACGTTATCTTTATATCAACCACATCTTGAATATCTTTATAGTAAAATTTCACTATTGTCTGATCAATTAGAATTATTTCAGTCAAGTCGCGCTAAGAGAGGCCTGATTGATGGATTAGGTTCTGTCATTAAGAGCATCTCAGGAAATTTAGATTATAGTGATGCTGTTCGTTACGATAACGCTATCAAAAACCTGCAAGAAAACGACAGCCGAATGGTCACTGAATTGAATACTCGCGTGAGTCTAAATAAACACTGGATGTCCCAAAATTCGAATATTTTACGCACCCTAATAGAAAACCAGAACAAAATTAAAAATAGTGTAGAGAACATTATGAATAGTAGTTTACATAACGAACAGGACATAGTAAAATACGCCCATTTGACTCAGTTCCTTTTAATGCTAGCTGATAATATAGAAACATTGTCAAATGAAATACTTAGGTTAGAAAACTTATTAGCTTTTATACGCGCGAAGAGTACGCACTTTCTTATGCTAAAATTAGATATGTTTAGGAACATGATAGATCAGCTAATTGCACTCTATGGCAGAGAACAAGTGCTGAGTATTAGTTATAGAGAATATTTTAACATAATTAAGTTAGGTTACTATTACAGCAATCAGAACCTGGTACTGGTATTTAAACTCCCGATTATCTTTCCCTCTACATATGACCTATTTAAGCTTTCCATAGTCCCTAACAAAGACAACAGAATTTTAATTCCTTCCTATCCCTTCCTAGCAATTCATGACAAGGATTTTATGCACATAGAGGCAGAATGCCCGAAGTCCAGCCAATACTATCTCTGCGAGGACGACATGAACCACCATTTCAAACGTCAAGGGGACTGCATCCATCGATTGATAACTACGCAGCAGATCGACAAATCCTGTCAGTTTACTACCGCTCAGCTCAAGACGGAAGCTGTAGAATACCTCGATGACCGTCACTATGTAGCAAGCTTTCCTACACCTACGAAAGTTCGCTTATCCTGCTTGGAAACTCAATACAACACAGTACAAGGAAGTTATTTGATCAGTATACCAAGAGGCTGTACTGTACAAACACCGACACTGACTTTGGCAAATAAAGACGATCGTATCAAAGGGCAAGTTTTGAAAATTATGAACATTCCATTACAAGATGAAGCCACTTATAACATGGAAGATAGAAGGTTAACGCTGAAGTCCGCAGACCTCCGCAGCCTACACGTTGCCACCCAAGAAATATCTATGGAAGCACCACTACAATTAAATCAAGCTGACATTCATAGCGTGTACTACACTATCACACCGCTATACCTAATACTATTAAGTGCAGCTGCACTCAGCATCGGCTACGTGGTTCGTCGATACATGAAACAACGTTCGCAGACTATAACTGAACACCAAACCAACGAGAGTGAACGCGGCCATACCTATGCAGAGATGAACAACCACACTACTGCTCCTCAACCAGGATTATCAGCGCTATTATCGAACCTGTCAAACAATAGTCGCTGATCTTTGGGAGGGAGATGTTACATAGCAACAGTCCATGGATTCCGCAGATTGGCAAATTATTTGAAATACTTATTAATATTGCATCAGTCGTGCAGCGATGGCGAAATCGCTGCATCAGCCCATCGTGCCCTACAACGTGACGGACCGGACGACGGCACCGTTTTCTAGAATACACGACACTTTTGCTTCCAACTTCGACCAAGAGTCACTTAACTTAGAAATAATACTTTTCTGTAATTTTATTCAATAAATTAGTTGCAATCAATTTCGTCCTTATTTGCAACTTGCCTGCCGGAAAGACATAATTCCTTTATAAATAATACTATTTGTTCATAACAAATATTGTTCGCTTTTGTTTAAAATATTGTTTTTTTAGCAAACAGATTAACCCATTTGGATCTGCCGTCCTCATACGGGGACAGGTCTTCTTTTACCCGCTGGTTATTCATTTGTTTCGCTATCTTCAATTTTCATTAGTATTTTTTATGAGAAGTAGTGTACTTTCCTAAAATTATTAGAAGTTTTGACAAATTCCTACAAAAAGGGGGTCATATTGACAATTTTATCAAGAGGAAGTGAAATGGGAATTATTATCGAAAGCAGAGCCGTTTTATAGTATGTTACTATGAAGAATAATAAAACTTTTTTGTGATTATTGCTTGCTTATAGTGTCATTTAAAACAATATTGAAGAATATCCTTATACTTTCAATTCCGCTTAGGGGAAAGTTAGAAAATATTATGGTGTCCCCGTTTGGGGACAATGGGCACATCTGTAGTATATTTTTAAAACATTTATACCTGATTTGTATTTTGTTTTCTAATTTATAAAGGTCACCTATAGGCTAAACTTAGTTATAGCTAATACTTGGTGACTACATATGCTAATTCACGATAAGCATCACCAATTCTATATCAAGTCTTATCTTTACGCGTTCATATTTAAAATCTGATGGGCATCAAGATCGACGATGCAGAACTCCATCTACAGTACCAGGCGTCGCATTCGATATCAGAATTCAGCGGTAGGGGGCATTTCCTCCAGGTGTATTCTGGTGTCGCCACAGCGAGGTCCACCCAGAGGATAGAGTAGCATTATGCCCTGTATACATTGAGCACCACCGTCTCCTCCGGGAAGTGATCGACGACGATAATCTTCAACGTCCAGCTTTGGTTCTGGTGGTGCGGAGCGAGGGGGAAACTGGAAAACCATCGCTTTCTGCGAATCAGTCATAGTAGCAAGAACAGATCGCCGCCCAGAACCAGACCTGAACCTATAAGGCGCGTGGCGTTACGCGCGCTCTTCAAAGTGCTATCAGACCGCCTTAGATCGAGATGGCTCAGTAGGACAGATGCCCGACCACTATGAATAACCTAGTGGGTCACCGGGGCTTCGGCTTGAAGCAGAATTAGGAACGTGTTGGTTTTTAGCCAGTAAGAGTCCCCCAGGTGAAAAACGCAATGCATGATTTTTACCCGCAAAAAAATACAGGCGCGTCACATCAAATTGATTTAGACATTTTCCGCAGAGATTTAGTTAATATCTGTTCCGACACGCAATTCTTCATAAAAAAACTGTGATATCAATGCAAATAATGCGTTAGAACCTTATGTGTCGAAAACAGTTACTACTTCGAAAAGTACTACACATGAGCCCATTGTCCCCAATCAAGGACGGCATTTTTTTTAATACTTCTAAATATATTTTTTGAATTTTTTTTGCTGATATTAGTTTGTGGGCGTCATTTCATTGAGTTAATAAAGTTTTTTTTATTAAATTATGTGTAGTTTGCATTTGGTCCCAAATGGG
>JAZHFQ010000319.1:0-22604 GCA_038387885.1 Spodoptera picta
AGCAGTTTTGATGCACCTAAATAACAAACATACACACAAACTCACCGATTTTCGCATGTCTAATACCGGTTCAAACTAATTTCGGCCATCAGCCCTACAGTTACAGCGTAAAGTCCAAAAGGGTAACTCAACATTTGACAAACTTATATTTGCGTCGAGTACAATAGTCGGGCCAAGGGATCGAGCTACACAATTAAGTCTGTTTTAGTGTATATAATTTTTCGAGATAAAAATATCCAATGTGGTGCCCAGGATATTAAAGTAATTTATATCAAGTTTCATCGAAACAGGACTGGTAGATTTCGCGTGATTCGTGAACATACAGACAAATAAATCTCCCCAATTCCTCAATCCCTAATTGAAATTGTTGTTTACATTGCACGTCATTTAGCAGAATAAATATTAATTGTCTCGTTGACTAAGTGCTTAGAAGCGCAATTGCCAGAAAGGTGCTGTTAGGACAAATACCTGTGGCATGCAAAAATGAAAAATAGTTAAAATGGTGGTTCATAAATCGCTCAGAAAGTACGTGCAGTTGATAAACTAAAGGATAACCTATTTCAAAATTGCCAATTTAGTTAAAAAAAATTTTCAGATATAAGCAACAAAACTGGGATCATGAACAGTATCAAATGGTTGCGCTATCAGTCAAATGTCATTTACCATTACCGTCAGATGAATTTGCATGTAACATGAAAATACACTCACGAAATGACAATTATATCACATTGAAACGAAACCAAAACTTTGGACAAACCAACAAGGACACAGGAAATAATATAAATACATTCAAAGGTGATTGACTGACTGACTGACTGACATAGTGATCTATCAACGCACAGCCCAAACTGCTGGACAGATTGGGCTAAAATTTGGCATGCAGATATATGTGATGACGTAAGCATCCGCTGTGAAAGGATTTTGATAATTTCCACCCCCAAGGGAGTAAAATAGGGGATGAAAGTTTGTATGGGACTTTGTCAGTTTTAAATCGATCGGGTTGAAATTTGGCATGCAGATAGATGTTATGACGTAGGCATCCGCTGTGAAAGGATTTTGATAATTTCCACCCCCAAGGGGATAAAATAGGGGATGAAAGTTTGTATGGGACTTTGTCAGTTTTAAACCGATCGGGTTGAAATTTGGCATGCAGATAGATGTTATGACGTAAGCATCCGCTTTGAAAGGATTTTGATAATTTCCACCCCCAAGGGGGTAAAATAGGGGACGAAAAAAAAAAAAAAAAAAAAAAAAAAAAAAAAACCCGCTAGATGGCGCTGTCTAGCATAGACGAGTTTAAAAGTGCTCCATATAAAATTGAATTATAAAATCTATACAATTAAATATTGATCTAGTAGTACCATTAAATTGAACATAACGGACTAATACTTAAGCCCGAGTGTTATCTATACCGTAAATTCAGTGGTTTAGTTGCAACATCATAAACAATAAAGTGAACTCGAAGTACATTATTGCCATCAAAATTCACCTATTTATTAAAATCAGTGCTGTAAAAGTCTTAAAACATATTAACATATAGTGCTACAGTGAAGTTGTTGATAAAACAAGTCAATAAGTGATTGGAAAATAAACAAACATTTTTTTGCACATGACTCATGATTAACCGCCAATCGTATTCAAAAAACATGAGCATTAAATAGTATTAGAAAATTTCACGCGGTTCTCTCGATGAACAAGTGGTCTGGTGGCTCGAGTACAGGTTTGAATCAACACATACGGTCATCTCGAGTTCGATCCTGGCAAACTGTAATACTTTTTGTGGGTTTTTTAACGAAATATTATTACATTATTTAGTTTAATATTTACCGACAAATAACCAGCTGGCTACGTAAACAAATTAACAGCAACCTACAAAAAATAAAACTACTAAAAGCAAACTAAAAAAAAATGGAAAAAAACAACATTACCCTCCGACGACGCCAAATTGCGAGGGCTGTTTCGTATGATAATCTAAGCAAAAACAGCTCAATTGACACTACTATCTCGGAAGAAATTTTAGGAAGAAGCTTAGATTTATCACCTCACAGGCAAGGCGAAATTGTGGAACAATTAAACACAGAAATTGAGGGTCTAAAGTTAAATTTGGAGTCCACACAGAATGAATTAGAAAACATTCTGTTAGAAAATAGCGACTTTAAAAAACAGATCCATAAACTTACCCAGGAAATAGAAGTTTTAAAACAAATATGTCAGAGCCCTGTTACATCGATAAGGAAAAACATGCGCAGAAGCAAGCAAAGCAGGCGTTGCCTGACCGATAGTTTTGAGAACAACAGCATGATTTCTCTCTCAAACAATAATACGCCCATTAATAAAAAGGACACATCTTCAAAAACAATAAAGACACAAACAATTAATCTCGATGACAAGGGAAAATTGGATACCTCTAATTCATTAATATGTGAACATGATCAGTTGAATGCAAGTAATCATGTACTATGTAAGTGTAGCAAAACACAAAACCCAAAGGCGAAAAAAATAAGTATTGTTAGTGCAAATAAGTATAACAAAGTTTTATCAATTGCTCACAATACTTTTGAAGGCGCTCAAATCTGCCATTATCTTTACCCCAATTGCGGAATACGTCCAATGCTAAAAACCCTGAAGAATAAGGTAGTAAACTACACAAAAAATGATTACCTCATAATTCTTATAGGTGAAGAAGATTTTAGGAAGACAAACAATTATTTTGACCTAGTAATAGAAATTAGAAGCGCCCTACAGAAAATTGATAACACAAATGTAATATTATGTCTCCCTACGTATAAGTGCAGCCATTATAATTCGGTATTTAATTGGAGGATTGAGACTTTTGCATATCTGCTTTACCTGGACGTGGACACTCATGACTATGCAATGATATTTGACTCAAATTTGGATTTAGCCTACGACCATACAATGTTTTCTGAACGGACTGGACGATTACTTAATGCAGGAATGAAATTTCGCGGGTTGGAAATTTCGCGGGTAGGCGCCAACAAGTGTCAGACGTGTTTTTTGTTAAGGATTTTATTTAATTACAAATTCCATTTAATATTATTATTATATTTTATTTTTTTATTTACAATTGTGGCTCTTTAACGTAACTTAAAGCCTAAGTCTGATACCACCTGCCAGCCCGTCATCAGCACATCACACTAAGCATCATTAGCACCCACAGTAATCACAGAATCACTGAGCCACAGTAGCAGCCGGAGATGGAGGAACAGTTGGCCCAGGTATTGACTGTTCAGTTGAGACTGGAGGATAACTTCGCGACTGGAATGGCTGAATTGAAGAGTCAGATGAAGTCAGCCGGACCAGCCAAAGAAACGGTAGCTAAAGTTGCAGAGGACCTCCGGACCTTCAGAACACTGATGTATAGCATGCTGGGCTTGCTCCGCAGTCAGATCAGTGCATGTGTTAAGGAGTTCGAAGATGCTGAGACCCGGAAACGTAGAAAAGCTCTGTTGTTCCATGGAATTAAGGAGAATGATGGCGAGGACTGCTATGCGATTGTTCTAGATGTATTGAAGAACAAGCTTTCTCTGAAACACTTTACACCAGCGTCCCTCAAGGCTTGCCATAGGCTCGGTACATCAAAGACAGAAAACAGGCACAGGCCAATATTAGTGAGATTCGGGGCAGTTGCAGACAGGTCTTCGGTGTGGAGAGCCAAAAAGGGTCTCAAGGGTTCTTCCATCTCTGTCAAGGAGTTCCTCACAAGACGCCGGCAAGAGGTCTTCGGAAAGGCGCGTTTGCATTTTGGAGTTCAGTCGTGCTGGACCCAGGACGGTATCATAGTGGTCAAACCTCTTGACGGAAGTAAACACCGAATTACTTCGATGGACGAGCTGAAGCCACTTCTGTCAAAGTACCCTAAGGCGCCGGGCGATGGTCTGCAAAAGGGGAAAATATAGGTATTAGACGCAATATATTGAGCTATCAGTGCATACAAATCCGAAAAGAGAGTCATTCGAATAATTGTTATAACAACTTACCTTTATTTTATCATCTTTTGTGTCAGTGGGTGGTACAGTAATAAAATTACACTTCAACCCACTATCCTGTATTGTAAACAAAGCGCAGGTATATACATTTTACATTCGATTTAGTTTTGCTGTTTACCTACACAATATTATTAAAATTACTTAATTGAATACAACCATATTCACTCAACAGTTCGTACACTTAATTATTTAATTTAACACTCAAAAATCATTCACAACAATTGACAATCACAAAAGTTTGAGTTTGACGTTTGACGTTACGTTTAGTTACCAGCTTTGCTTGTTGTCAATACACACTCTATGGTCAATCAATAGTAAGTTTTCAACCCACTGACGCGATGTAGTAAAGTTTCGTTTTTTTGTTGCACTAATGTATGCTGCTCTAATCTCGTTTTATTATATGTTTTGTTCACTTTGTTTAATTATCTTTAAATTTCTTTTACTTCTTAATTTTGTTTTTATCCTGGTTGTATTTGCATTTTACTGTCGCATTTTCATGTTAACATATCCATCTTTTTTAAATGTGCATCGATGTTGTTAGCTGGCGGGTGGTGTGGGGATGCAGGCGTTTACGATTTAATTGTTGCCTTATTTGTTCCGCGCTCATACTTATTTAAGTACTTTTTAATAGAATATACATATATATATATATATATATATATATATATAATTATATTTATTAGTAACATATATTTTATAAAATTCATATATCTTGTAGTACTTCCAGCATATGTGCGATACTGACGATTTTATATCTGCTGACGATGATGTCTCTTCGACTAATGACAGTTTCCGTTCTTTGGGCGGTTCCCTTAGTGATTTAATTAATCGTTCTCTCTCGTCCGACAAATTTTTCAATGTCTGCCACATAAATGCACAAAGTCTCCCGAGCCATTACAGTGACTTCTATGAAACATTTAACAATAGTAATGTACATGCCATTCTGCTTTCTGAAACCTGGCTCAAGCCGCAACTCCTATCCACTACCTACCCCCTTACAGGTTACATTCTGCTTAGGAATGACCGAATTGTTAGGAGGGGGAGGTGTGGCAGTGTATCTTCGCAGTGACTTCCCTTACAAATTACTCAACCTTTCTCCCGTAAATTGTCCTGCTGAGTATATATTCTTGGAGGTTTGTGTCCAGGGGGCCAAAATTCTTATTGGGGTTGTATATTGCCCTCCAACTGTCGATTACTTCACTGAATTCGAATCAGTTTTAGAATCCGTGGGTTCAATGTACGAACATCTCGTAATCATGGGTGACTTTAACACTGATCTCCTTACCCACTCCCCTCGATCTCGCAAACTCCTACACCTGGTCGAGTCAGCTAGTCTGCACATATTACCAATCCAACCCACTCACCACAATACTGTCGCAGACGACTCCTGGCTCGATCTAATCCTCACATCCAATCCGTCCCTCGTCTCTTGTCATGGTCAACATGACGCTCCGGCATTTTCTCATCATGACCTTATATACCTCTCCTACATCCTGAAACCACCCAAGGCAAAACCCAGGGTACTGTACAGACGCTGCTTTGGGAAGGTGGACAATGAGAAGCTTTTGGAGGACGCGTCCAGAATAGACTGGGAACCACTAATGGAAGCTACTACGGTTGATGACAAGATTGAAATTTTCAACAAAGCTGTCATTAACCTTTACGACCATCATGCGCCTGTCAAAATGATCCGATTAAAACGTGCTCCGGCACCGTGGATGACCAGAGGGATTCAGGCGGCTATGCGTCGCAGGGACCGCGCGTTTCGGAAGCACAAGAGGAATCGGACAGAGGAGAACTGGACGGCATATAAAACTGCGAGGAACAGATGTAATCAGATGGTACGCAACGCCAAACGCCGCCACATTCTCAATAACATTTCCACTTCATCTCCAGCTGATATTTGGAAGTTCTTGAGAACTCTAGGAATCGGCAAACCGCAACCCGCTAACCTTCCTTCTTCAATTGGATTAGATGAACTTAATAATCATTTTTCCACTGTCTCATCTCTGGATCACCTAACTAGGCGAAACACCTTGTCTTCTATTTCTAGTCTGCCTCGTCCTGGGGTCGAAAATTTCCGCTTCATACCAGTCCAGTCGGAGGAGATTCGTAAGACAATCCTTTCCATTAAATCCAAAGCTGTTGGCTGTGACTCCATCTCCCGTGACATGATCATGTCCATCCTGGTTTATCTCCTTCCAGCAATTACCCATATTGTCAACTATTCCTTGTATTCCGGAGTGTTCCCGTCCTTGTGGCGTAAAGCTTTTGTTCGTCCACTACCTAAGGTTAGTAATCCATCTCTTCCCACTCACTTCCGTCCAATCTCAATCCTTCCCTTCCTGTCTAAGGTGCTTGAAGCTTGTGTCCATAAGCAGCTGTCACGGTTTGTTTATGGAAACAGTTTAATAAGCCCTCTCCAATCAGGTTTTCGACCTGGACACAGCACTGTCTCCTCCCTCCTTAAAGTGACTGGCGACATTAGGGCAGGGATTGAGGACACCAAAGTAACTGTTTTAGTATTGGTTGACTTTTCAAACGCTTTCAATATGGTCAGTCACGATCTCCTTTTGGCCATCCTGTCCCATCTTGCAATCTCTGACAAAACACTGGACTGGTTCTCTTCCTATCTTCGGGGGCGTCAGCAGTCGATCCGGCTTGACGATAATTCTTCAAGTTGGTGTGATCTGCTGGCTGGTGTCCCTCAAGGCGGCATTCTCTCTCCTCTCTTATTTTCAATCTTTATTAATTTCATTACTTCTGAACTTCGGTGTACGTATCATCTGTATGCGGACGACTTGCAGTTGTACTGTCAGGCTGCAGTGGATGACTTACCTAGTGCTATCACGGCAGTAAATGGTGATTTGGCTGCTATCTACAACTGGTCACAAAGGTTCGGCATAGAAGTAAATCCAAATAAATGTCAAGCCATAATCATTGGAAGCACACGTACCTGGAAAACAGTCAGTGTCGCGTCGCTGCAGCCTGTCTCGTACAATAATGTGGCAATCCCGTTTAGTGACGATGTGAAGGATCTTGGCTTACATATTGATAACACATTGAGCTGGCGTGCACAGGTCACTAGGGTATGCCAGAAGGTAACTGGGTCGTTGCGAGGCTTGTACCGCCTTAGAAACTTCCTTCCGTCTACTACCAAGGCACGGCTCGTGCAGGCCCTGATTTTTCCTATCATCGATTATGCTGATGTGTGTTACTACGACCTGAATGCAGATCTACTCAACAAAATTGACCGTCTTCTAAATAACTGCATTCGATTCGTTTTCAATTTACGTAAATATGATCATGTTTCTGCACATCGGTTGCAATTAAAATGGCTGCCCATACGCCTGCGCAGGCAACAAAGGGCGTTAACTACTTTATTTTCTTTTCTCGACTCTCCTTCTTCACCTGTTTATCTAGCTTCCTACTTCCAATATACATGCGCAAACCATTCTAAATACCTTCGCTCATCTAATAACCGTCAACTTCAATGTCCCACTCACCGCACTGACTATCTTCACTCCTCCTTTTTCGTTCAATCTGTCTCTCTGTGGAACGCGCTGCCCAAGGAAATCAGAATGGCAAATAATCGCTGTTCATTTAAATTCAAGGTTCGGGAACACATTTATAGAAAGTGGCAAACTCAAAACAGTGCTAATATGTAGTCTATGTATTGCATTTATTTATATATGTATGTATTATATTATATGTATGCATATTTGGGATATATTATATTTATTATATAATTCATTTTAAGACCATATACCCTTAGTTATGTATTATCGACTATAACAATCATGTCTTCCCTCTTCAATATTTTATTACCTTAACTTCGTTATCTACTTCATACTTTCTTTTTACAATTTTGCACCTACCGCTTTAACATTCTGCACCACCCAATGGTCGACTGTCAGAAAATGCCTACGGCATTAAGTCCGCCAATTTCACTATATGTGCAATAAAGTTTTAATAAATAAATAAATAAATAAATAAAAATATATTTGAAAATATACTGTTGACAATTGAACAACTTGACATTGAAAATTATCAATATACAGTTAATATTAATAACGATAAAGAATATGAAATAAAGAATAACTCGTTTTTTCTGTGATGCATACCTACATATACTCCATCAAAATATTGCTGGACTGCTAAACAAGGCAGACAGTCTCGCCGTGTGTTTGGATGAATTAAAAGAAACATGCATTGAGGTAGACGTAATATGTGTTACAGAACATTTTATTAAGTCAGGGTTAGAGGAAAATCTAACTTTAGCTAATTATCAATTGGCATCAATATTCAGCAGAAAAGACAGTAAGAGAGGAGGTGCATGCATATTAGTCAAAACGGGACATCATTGGAAAGAAAAACAAGAAATTGCCAAAATGTCATTAACCGGGGTATTTGAATGTTGTGCTATCGAAATGACTTATTGTGGTACCATTATTGTCTGTGTGTATAGAGTTCCTAAAGCAGGCAACTTAGGTGTTTTCTTTGAAAGACTGGAAAGTATATTGAAACTTGTTTGTAGTAAGTGTAACAAAAATGTAGTTATAGCAGGTGATTTTAACATTGACATATTGCAGAAAAATAAAACCACGATAGAATTTGAATGTCTTCTAGCACAATATGGACTAATGTTAGAACTTAAAAGCCCAACTAGAATGCCTAGTAACACGTGTATTGATAATTTCATTCATAATTTTCACAAAACTTGTAAAGCATCCATAATTGAATTGTCACTCTCTGACCATACTGCCCAAATAATGGAATGCCCCATAAAAAAACAAGGGGAGATTAAGTTATGGCGAGTCAACAAACGGGATTATCATGTAGACAATATAGAAAAATTTAAAGCATGTCTCAACAGTCTTTCCTTTACTGAAATGTATTCTGCAAGTGATCCGAACGTAGCTTACGACATATTCATGGAAGCGTATGCGTTGTTCTATAACCTATGTTTTCCACTTAAAACGGTCATCATTAAATCTACAAGTAAATCTAAATGGATCATCGTGGTATAAAATTATGTAGCAGGAATAAACGGAAACTGCTCTGGAAATATAGACTAAACCCAAGTAATACAAATAAAACGGAATATAAAAAGTATATTAAAAAGTTTAAACTTATAATAAAACTAACCCAACGTGCTCAAAACATTCACAGATTAAAATCCTCAAATAATCTCGCTAAAACTACATGGAGTATAATTAACCAAGCTAAACAAAAACGTCCCGCCGATACTATCTCTAAAATAAAGACTAATGACAATAAGACAATTACAAAGCCGCAAGAAATAGCAAATGCTTTCAATGATTTCTTTGTAGATAAGATTGTGCCTATTCCAGGTCGAGGTAAAAATGTCACGAGTCATATTGATAAAAAAAATAATTCTATGTTCTTTTCACCTTCTGTTCCATCCGATGTTATAGCAATTATAAACACACTAAAAAACACTAATAGTGTCGGACACGATGGAATATCCACTCACATCATTAAGTCAACTAGCCAGTATATAGCAAAACATCTATGTCACATAATAAATTTAAGTGTAACAACAGGTATCTATCCCGATCAACTTAAAATTTCTGTAGTAAAACCACTTTTTAAGAAAGAAAATAAGGAAAGAATGGAATTTTATAGACCTATCACGCTAATACCCATATTCTCTAAAATTTTTGAGAAAGTAATTTATAAGCAACTACATTGCTATTTGGAGAAACAAAATGTTTTAGCGGAAGAACAAAAGGGTTTTAGGCCAAAGAAAAACATAAATAGAGCAATTTATGATTTTCTGGATGTAGTTGTGGCAAAAGTCGATCAAAGGGTTCCAGTAAGCGCTGTCTTCTGCGACATGACGCAGGCATTTGATTACGTAGATCACAGTATTCTGCTAAAAAAACTTTTCTACTATGGTATACGAGGTAATGTCCTAAATCTAATACAATCATATTTGACCAATAGAAGACAATATGTTGAAATTAAGCGAATAAATGTTACAAATAAAACGGTAGAGGCACACAAATCACATATACGCACAAATAAGTTTGGTGTGGGGCAGGGCACCGTCTTAGGCCCATTACTATTCATTTTATATATAAATGACTTACCTAGGGCAACTACCCATCCAGTTACATTATTTGCTGACGATAGTACAGTTACCATAGAATGTAAAGACAAAAATCTGTACGAAAATGACATCAATACTACTCTAATAAGTATAGTAAACTGGCTTGATAACAATAATCTCAAAATTAATATAAGTAAAACTAAAATATTGCAATTTTCTCAAAGACTACATCATACAAATTTGGACATTAAATATAATAATAATAAAATCATACACGAAAATTCAACAAAATTTTTAGGACTAATTATCGATAGCAAAATGGACTGGAAATCTCATACAGAGACGTTATGCAAAAAAATTAGTAGTGCAGCATATGCCCTTAAATTAGCGCCTAAAGTTAACCACACTGCCCTGCTTACCGCCTACCATGGTTCGGCTGCATCACATCTTAGGTATGGTATACTTTTCTGGGGAAACTCCACAAATAGAGAAATGGTTTTTAAATCTCAGAAACGGTGTCTAAGGGCAATGTTTAATCTTAAAGTGGGGGACAGCTGTGAGACATGTTTTAAAAAATATAAGATTCTGACACTACCTTGCCTATACATTTATGAAGTTGCAATATTTATAAAGTCGAATCCGGAGCTCTTTGAATCTTTGGCGGACACGGTCACTCGTAGCAGACGTAATGCTACATGCAATAGGTTACGCATACGCAGGGCAAACACAGCCCTATTTCACAAAAGTGTCTTCTGCATGGCTCCAAACATCTACAATAGAATACCTAATGATATTAAGAATCTTAGCATAAACTTATTTAAAAGATATCTACATCGGTTCTTGATAGATAAATGCTATTATAATGTTCAAGACTTTATCTCAGGAAAATAAAGTAAACAATTTTTGTAGTGGAGTGAATTGACGGTGTTAATTACGTACTGTACCTATTATAATGACATCATATACTTTTTTTTTTTTTTTTTGTGAAAACCTTACAAATTTGCTATTACAATTTGATTGATTTTGACATTTGAATTTAACTAATTTATGACTATTTGATTTACATACTATTATTTTCTGTATCTTTTTTTCTTTTTTTTTGTCGATTATTGATATATAATTTGTATGACTAATTATTTGATTGCTTTATGAATGTGATAACATATTTTTGACTCGTACCTACATATATTGACTGATTGTGAAGTTAATTAATACGTACAATGGCTGAGACATACCCAACATTTGCATGCCCAACGGGTAGAACAAAGAGATACAATATCTATGTAACAAAATAAATAACACCTTAGTCACTAATTATGTACTACACCTCTGTTCAGCAAATAAAGACATTTGATTTGATTTGATTTGATTTGAAAGTTTGTATGAGACTTTGTCAGTTTTAAACCGATCAGGTTGAAATTTGGCATGCAGATAGATGTTATGACGTAAGCATCTCCAAGTAAGGATTTTGATCATTTCCACCTCCAATGGGATAATGTAGGGGATGAAAGTTTGTATGAGGCTTTGTCAGTTTTACACAGATCGGGTTGAAATTCGGCGTGCAGGTAGATATTATGATGTACACGTCCCTTTAGAAAGGTTTTTGAACATTTCCACCCCAAAGTGGGTAATATAGAGGGTGAAAGTTTGTGTGATACTTTGCCAGTTTTAAACCGATCGGGCTGAGACTTTGCATGCATAAAGTTACTATGACATAGGTATCTCCTTAGAAAGGATTTTGATAAATTCCACCCCTAAGGGGATAAAATAGGGAATGATAGTTGGTGTGAAATTGGGAATGAAAATTGAATCTAGAATCATTGAATCTTTTTGAATTACATTCGGTAAAACGATGATTTGGGACCTGAGTAACGTATGATAGTTTTTATCACAGAAGTCCCTCGGGAACGGGAACTATGCGTCAATGCTCCAGGACTCTCTATCTTTTAACCACTGAACTTATTTCATAGAGATTCTGTACAACAATAGTCGAAGTTTTTATTACTCAAAACTTACGTGATCGGGCCGGGACTGGTAAGAACCCTGCGGGATTTTTAATTTATTGAAATTACGATAAATCATTTCACAATAGGTAAATCTTAATTGGGCACTGAATTGATTCTGATGAATTATGTCAGAAGTCATTAATCTACGCGGACGAAGTCGCGGGCAATAGCTAGTTAATTGAAATAAAGCTAGAACGTTAAGAGGTTTATAATAAAAAAACATTTTTGATCTAACAGATACCTCCGTCGAAAATCATAGTGATTTCATATTTGTTCCGAGAATAAATCTACCCCAAACGAGTGGCGTAAACTTTAGGCGATAGATATTATAAGAAAAATCAGTATATACCTAACCATCAAAGCGGTTGTCAGTGCAGTCCAAACGAGAAATTCCCGACAAACAAATACAAGTAACAGTCTTTATCTTCATTTTAAATCAAAATTTCTTTAACGACGAGTAAGTAAATAATTTTGTAGACAAGTGCCCAAGTCCCATAGAAAATTTCCTTACATGAAACGGTAATTCTAAAAGTATACGTAAAGTTTGTGAACAAGAAGTAACATAAGTACTTTTGATCAATATAATTCTTTGGGGTAAAGTTGCTTTCCACAATTGAGGGAATCGATAACAATTCCTACGTACATACTGCCTATGAGATAAAATATCACGATGCTTATTATGATGTAAATCCTTGTTACACTAATATTTTGACTATAAAGTTATATTTGTACAATCTAAAACTATTGTTTCGGATCATTACGTGAAAGCATTGCAAATACATATCATAAAAGAATATTCTCTTAAAACTCTCGCGAGATATACTAATTAATTATTATTAATAGTACATTATTATGTTTTCGACTTAGTCACGTACCTAACTGTTTGACGAATAAACTACTTATGAATATGAGCCTCTAGCATGGCTTGAAACTAGTCGAGTTCATCATCACATAGTGACGTGAGTAAGCCGAAAACATAATAATGAATATTCTCTTCGTTAAAAGTCCCTTCTCACTCTAAATGATTTTAGGATGTCATGTCTCTAGATTAGACTATACATCACTAATAAACTTTATTAAGTTATGAAATCGTACATAAAATATTTTGCATAAAGTAAGTCAGAAGTAAGCAATGTTAGTGTATTTTCTCGTACCTAGGACTCGTCCTCGACAGTCGGTGGAACTTCATAGAGCACTTCCGACGTTTGGCTCCAAAGTTGGAGAGGACGGGGGCTGCGTTTAAATGCATCCTCCCCAACCTCGGAGGGCCAAACGCCTCCTGCCGGAGGTTATACGACGGGGTCGTGCGGTCCATGGCCCTCTACGGCGAAATACTCCTTCCTATATTAGCGCCGTTTGGTAACCAAAACACGTTAGCCCCCATTCTATCGTAGTTTCTAGATTAATAAGCAGATGACGATATTCTTCAACATAGTTATCATTATTATTAATTTAATCGTTGCTTATGTAACCACAAATGATACAGTTATACGTAGATTTTATCATGCGGCTAAACCACAGTATTGTGACAATGAGCGGTTGACGTACGTTTGAAACCACAGAATAATGTGTAGACAGATACTACAGTTTGACGGGCTGTTAAAATTAAACGACCGTTTAATGATGCGGATTGACGACTAACTTTCCAGTTGATAATATAAAAGTAATTGTGCTGGTACTGTTAGATAGTTATTTGTCAGTAGTTGGAGTTATGTATTATCTGTAGTTTAAGACTGCCTCCGTGGCCGAGTGGTTGTAAATGCTATTATTGGGCGAGGGGTCTCAGATTCGATTCCCGAGTCGGGCAAAGTAATACCAGATTTTTTTTAATTCTCAGTAGTGACACGGAGTGTGGAACTAAGCCCGGTATATGGCAATAGGCTCACCCCCTATTGCATGGGACTCATAACATAAATAGTAAAAAGTGGGTACATTGTACAATGGCATTAAGTTATTTATTATTTATTATTGTACAATGGCATTAAGTGCCGTAATGTGCACCTCTGCCTACATCGGTGGTAAAAGGCGTGATGTTATGTCTTTAGTTTAAGTATCGTCAATCGTTTAAGAGTCAACTCTTGGTTATAATTTCTTATCTCTTGCATTTATTAGCTTCGGTAATAGATATACATTTGTTTTCTTGTTTTCCCTATCAGACATCACTTTACAAGTACTCCATTTTCTTTTATAATTAATATCTTTCCTTACACAATCCATTCATCTTGTCTTTAGTTTTCCGCCTACTTTGATTTAATTCATCACTCGCTTTATCTTTTTCTTTCTCTGCCTTTCAACTATTGGCCTCCATTATCGGCATTTCTATAATGCTTAAGTAATTTATTAAAGTCATGGTGGCCCAGAGGTTTAGAATGCCCGCTTCTCATGCATGAGGGTGCGGGTTCGTAACC
Organism: Spodoptera picta; assembly: GCA_038387885.1. NCBI lineage: Eukaryota > Metazoa > Arthropoda > Insecta > Lepidoptera > Noctuidae > Spodoptera > Spodoptera picta. The sequence continues at coordinate 14,501 of JAZHFQ010000319.1, forward strand.
TACCAACGGCAAAGTAACAATGTAACTATTTCTTGTTTATAAGTACTTTCTAAGAGTATTAGTAAAATATCGTGAGGAAACCTGACCTTATAATTTTTAGTTATACATTTGAAATCGCCGACCCGCATTGAATAAGCGTGGTGATTAATGCTCCAACCATCATCAAAACCACTAAACCATTCATGTGATAAGAGGTATTTGCTCAGCAGTGGCCACTTATAGGTTATGGATGACGATATTTTGATTTAGTAACTTCTTATATTTTGACGTTTACATAAGCTCGATAATATTTTGGTATGAATGTTACTAGAGTAGGTATTCTTATAAAAGTTATTTTGAAACACGAAAAAAACATAATTTTACAGACATAGTCTTTACCTAATCTGAACCTAACAACGTCCTTTGATCTACAAACAAGTCTACCTAATCCACGATCACTATCACGTATTTTCTGGTTCGCACAAAATATGGCTGACCGTGTTTAAGACTTATATACTTTTAATATCTTATTCGGCTTTTACGGTACCCATGGGATACCCGAAGGTTGCCTTGAAAAACTTTCTTGATTCTTACAGCGGCTTTTTCCATCCCAGAAATTCATACCTACCAAACAAAATTCAGATTGCAAAATATGAGTGTAGTTACACAATGTATCAAAACACAATACGCGTGAAAGCGTTCGGTGAGTCGAGAGAGCGGCAGAAAATAATTAGAATAAATTGTTCTCATTACCAAGTTGAGAGGAACGGGCTCGCTGCCCCGAAACATGTGCTAAATCATACATCATATACATGAATGTAGAAAGAAGAATGTTCATTTCCACGTAAAATATGCTGCTCCTACTAATGTTTAAGGTCGAGTGAGTTCAGGAGTTTTTTTAACATTTAGTAGTCTTTTACTGTCTTATTGAGTTCAGAAAAAAGGTAAAGAATTGTTGCTGCAAATTAACAAGTTTGTAATAGTATAATCAAAGAAATTCAAGTAATATCAATAAAATAAATAAATAAAATACTCTTTATTTCGGACCAGAAGCATCCATAGGTTATTAGTAGAAATAACTTATATCTATGTTAGTACACTTTACCTCTAGTAATTAATTAGTAAAAAAGTTTGCTATTCGTAAATGCATCCACGAACAACATCACCGATACCTTTTTTTTTTTTAAGCAGCAACTTGATTACGTGCTACTTAGAAACTAGCTTATTGCTCGTGATGCATCTACAAACAATGTCATAAATTAGAGGAGAATCGTACCTCCCTGCTATCGTTTTCAGGATGGAGTTGGAGTTGAAGTGAAGTCAATGAAACAACAATAGTAGTATCAATGAAATTCGTGATGATTACTTGTTTAGAAAGATCTACAGAAAGCGTATTGATAACACAAATTATATAGACAGTATTTCTATGTAAATAAACCAAACTCTCAGGTGTATTCCCCGAACACCTCTAAAATATATCACTCTAGAACCTTGAATCCGATATTATAAAGTGACGGAACTATACACAACATAATTTTGGTAAATCTCATCGGAATATTTTAGTTACCGCAATAACCACATCCACCCGCTTAATACGTCTCGTTGATCAAAATATACTAAACAAATTCCCATTTGCTACTTGGAAATATTCGACACTCGGTTAAACTTGGTAGCCTTGCTGCGTAATGAACGAACTTAGCTACTGAAAGGGTTAAAACTGGGAAAGTCACGACTCCCGTACGAAGAAAATTGGTAATTCATTGCTTAGATTTACTTTACTTTGGTAATGTGAGTATCGGAAAAAGTTTCTCCGTCGCTAATAAAAATACATGACAGTTCGAGTATTAGTAACGAGAGTTCGGTAATTCGGTTCGAAGTTAAAATCGAACATTTTCGTGAACATATTGTTATAGAAATATGTCGTCTTTATTGAAATTTATTAGTTTTTCTTTCATATTAATAAATACTATTATGATTTTTAAGAAGATTTTTCACGTAGAGGTTTCCTTGAGATGTCATTATTAAGTTTATTGTTTCAGGTAGTAAGCCTTGCTTAATAAAAGCATTAGGTTGGTATAATGCGTTTTATTTTTGTTCAATAATTCTTTTGACAAAAATGTGACCGTACCTTTTAGCGACCATGAAAAAGCTGGGGCGAAATCTTTCAAAAGCATTGCCATAAAAATATGAGAATGTACTGACGCGTTTCCAGATCAATGATTATGAACTCCATAATCATACATTCTTTATGAAAAAGCCGGAACTGATGTAATCATAAAATATATCTTTGATACAATATTTATTTACGGTGTTTTTATGTTAATTTATTCTTGTGGAATCGTATCATACAGCGTAGGTACTGGGACGAAAATAATTTTTATCACTTCGTTTAAACCAAATGTTGTAAAATTCTACCGAATTCCATATACATTCATTACATTAAAAGTCTCATTGCAGGCTCTTCAGGATTTAATATCTCGGTTCAATGGAATCACAAAATAGTATTAGTGAGTTTTGCGTTTTAAAGCAACTATAGCTTTTGGCTTTCGTTGTGTTATAATAAACTTGAATAATATAACTAACAAAATACTGGAGGTAGTGCATAAGTTATTTACACAATGTAATCGTAGTATTCTGGGAAACCCAAACACAATATTATATAGGTATATGGACTAAATAATATTGTGGACTCTTAAAGGAAATATTTGATCGATATAACTGCCTCGTTGGCCGAGTGGTCGCAAGTGCGACTCAGCAGTCGGCAAGGGGTCTCGGGTTCGATTCCCGGTAAAGGCAAAGCATTACTGGGTTTAAAAAAAATCTCAGTAGTAGCACGGAGTCTGGAAATGTGCCCGGTATATGATAATATGAGGCTCACCTCCTATTACATGGGACTCATAACATAAATAGTGGAAAGTGGGTGCTACTTCTGTGTGCACCTCTGTATACCCCTTCGGGGATAAAAGGCGTGATATTATTATGATTGATATTGTTATACTCATTTTATATTTCTATGTGCTCATTAACGAACATAAAAATTCTAATGGCAAATAAATTGTACCTCAAAACGGGCCCGCACAATCTCCCATGGCTCAAAAATATGGTTGCGTTCGGAGACCCAAAACGCATGCAGCGCCATTAAAATTTGATTTGCAAACATTATGATGGCGGTTTTTGTTATGATTTCCGAGATAACATCTGTGGGGCATCTTTAAGCTATTAGGCAGAGCAAAATATAAAAAAGGTTTTATTTACAGGCCACGGGTCCTTCGGGGCCAAGAAAGCGCAACATATAAAGAATTTTGTAAATATTTTATTGATGAAAGTACCGAATCTGAGTAACAACTGTTGGCCATGTGCGATGTTTTCCAGTAAAATTTAGGTTCAAGGTTAATGACATAAGTATACTATTTACTGTTGGTACTTACTTTAGAGTGGAATATTTTGTTTCGGTCATTTTATGTCAATACAATAGAACCAGCAAGTTTTTGTGAACGTAAGTATTAATCAGTATGAAAATGTTAAAAACAAGCAAATCATTATTTTTTAAATAATACAAACAATTTATGTAATATAAGCACGTGATAACGTGGTATCTATAACATATAGCCTTTTTTAATGAAAAATTTTAACTTTTTCTTCAAAAATTCATATCAAAATATCAAGGCCCCTCAGAATACTTTTAAACAAAATAGTACCAAAACTGTCCAATACGATTCTAGTCATATTTCCCCAAGAAAAGGCCTGAGGCAACTGATAAGTAAATTTTAGTATTATATACCTACTTAGAAAAACTGAAATGATGCCAAGAAAAAGCTGCAGGCTAGGTTTTCTTTGGAGCAGCATTTGGCACCATTTAGATCTCAAGTCGACTGATTATTATCATCCTAGATTGTTGAAATGTAAACAAAAGAACAAGTTTTTATACTTTTTTTAATAATATATTTTTTTAATTGAGCTGATTGTCCTGTTAGGGCTCTAAAAGATTTCTTTTTAATTTATTGATATGTAGATTTCATACCAATACAAAGTGGACACTGTGGACTGCCTCGTTGGTTGAGTGCGACTACCAGGCAAGGGGTCTCGGGTTCGATTCCCAGGTAGGGCATTTATTACTGGGATTTAAAAACAATCTCAGTACATTCATCTTTCATCTACAACTGTAATTAAATTGTATCAAGCATAGTCCTATGATCTATATCAGACAACAAAGTGAAACGTTACACGTAGCTACTAAGTGTTCTTAAAACAAGGGAATCTCATCACCATTCGCGTTGAGTGCACTTATTAAGCAGAGTTTACATTCCATGAAGTCATTGGCCGATCGTAAATCCCTTTTTCAGTATTACACTCTAACTACCGCTTTATAGAGCGGACGATCCTTAATTTCAAGTACTCGTCATTTTAACAAAAACTCTTAAAAAGTCCACCTCATTTACATTATCTCCAGTCATTCTCGCTTGTAACTTCGGCTATTCGCCAAGTTAACGCTTAGTTTTAAGTTCGAATTTTATCAAGTTGGACAAATCATACGTAAAAATGTTTTAGATCCTTCACTTGATGTGGGAATCACACAAAATACTTGAACGTCAATGTCACTTTATTTATTGTAAAGTGCGGACTCCAGAACTAGTCTATTTAGGAATCCGTTTCAACCAATGATACCGTCAGAAAATGTTTTATTTGCAATACTAATAAATGATTCCCTTTCTAATGTCATGTTAAACTTAAGATTTTTATTTTATTTTTTTTATTTTAGTAAGTTATTAGTATAATGCGTCAAGCGTGTCTTTGCATTGTTCTTACATATGCGTACAGTATTGAAATATGTATCAGAGACATTGTAGAATATACTTTTTTAAAAGAGTAACGAATGGAGTTTCTTGCTCGTTCTTCTCCATTCGAATCTACGTTTTGGAATGAGCACCTAGCTTCACCTAATTTCACTGACGGACTGACTGACAGACTATTATTTATTTTGTATTTGTTGACGTTTCAAAAGTACCAAACTATGGTTTAATTCAAATTAATGGTTTGACTTTGACTTTGACTTTGACTTTGACTTTGTCCCGAGTCGTTACAATTCCGAGGTCTATTTGATGTTACGGTTAAAGGGAAATAAAGTGATACGACGAAACATCAAACGAAAGGTGTCCGTTTGTCACAATACCCCACATACAACCCGATAAGCCTACAAAGGAAATACAAAAGTAGATATCTCAGTCTTTGTCATATGTCAAAACGCAAGGCTTTTTACAAAATGAACCGATAGAGTAAACATTTTGGTTTAATCCATTTAGAATTTTTTGACACGATAAACCTTTGACCTTAGATTAACATACTGGATAATGTTGTAAAAAGGGTTGAGGAATGTTATCTCCAAATGCATGGAATAAAGGATGCAAAGGAATTTCCCCTTTTTTCGTTTTTCGTGAACATGGGTTTAACTATTGTTATTTGACAAAGACTTAGATTTAAATAAAAGTATTCACTCATGACTATCTTGTTGGCTGAGAGGTCGCAAGTGCACTGCCGGGCAAGGGTTTCGGGGTCGAATCCAAGGTCGGCCAAAGTACTACTGGGTTTCTAAAAATATCTCAGTAGTAGCACGGAGTCTGGAATTGTGGCCGATATATGGCAATAGGCTCGCCTATTACATGCTCATAACATAAAGAGTGATAAGTGGGTGTTTCGATGTAGAAGTGCTCTGCCTACCCCTTCGGCGATAAAAGGCGTGATGTTATGATATGTTATTCACTCTTCTTGACATTTATTAAAACACATTTTATTTTATAATCTGTAGTTTGCAATTCTGTCTCATCAATAATAGAAGTATGTTTGTAGGTTAAACTATCTGGCGATATTTTACCGATGTAACACGTGTTTAGTTAGTACAAGTGGATTACCAGCTTGATATTTATGGAAAACCATATACACAACACTGAATTAATAATGGATTTGAGGAATCATCTAAAACAATTAGATGCACGAGAACCAAGCTCAATTACTACTTGCCAAATGCGGGTTTCCTAGTGCGAACATAACATTTTTAAGTCACTCGCCTAAAATGTATAAAGTTTCAACATTTTAGGTCGACAAGCAGATTTTTTTGAAGATCGTAAAAGATAAGGATGAAGAGAATCACTTTTTTATGTTCCTACTTTAGCAAGAAATTCTTTAATCTTTTGCGTCTTGAAATGAGTGTGAACTTTTTTCGCCGACTAAGGATACAACTATTTTTATATACACTTTTATCTCTAGAGATACAAATAAATGAATATGTTCAAATAAAGAACAAGTTTAATCTTTTAAATAACTTACATTTATGATTATTCAGGAGGATTATTATTTTAATGTTACTCTTAACATTATTGTTAATGCGAATATTTACAACAGCATATTCGAGCATGCATGAAAAGACGATGACTGTTGATGAAGCGAGAGAGGTATATAGGAATCGTAGTAATTGGCGTTCCCTAGTCTCTGCCTACCCCATGGGAGGCGTGAAGCTATGTCTATGTCATGTATATATCATATTCGATTTCAATTTTAAGATCTATCCTTTGATAAATATGCAAGCAGCTCCAAGCTGCTCCAAGACAAAACAGCAGACCTAGAGAACTCTGCGTCAATTATGCAGTTGTGTAGTTTATTAAAGGGGTGGTAGCAAAATATATACTGGTCTACCATAACCACAAGACGTCTTATAGTAATCTCCGACACGCCCATCAAACGTGAAGTCTATGACAAACTCTTTTACTATTAGAGGAAGCTCATATTTCAACAGGTAATTATCACAGCTCTTGATGATAAAGATACCTTTTTAACCAAAACATATTTTATAGAAAACGCAAGGAAAACCATCACAACGATATGACCAGTGTATTACATGAATTTTTTTTTTTTTAAGGGGGAAAATCATCGAATGATTGCTCCCGCCTGGATGAGGCGGGAGGGAGTGTCAGACTCTTACTGACTAAAAACCACCCCGTTCCTTCTCCTGCACGTCGAGCCGGAGCCCCGGTTACCCGTTAGGTTCTCCCGCGACTCCGAATCGGCATCGGCCCTATTGGGCCCCATCTGTGGTGGTCTGATGGCTCTTTGAGGCGCGCGCGGAATGCGACGCGCCGTACGCTCGGGTGTATTACATGAATAGATTCCTATCAGATATCTACGACCTTTACCAACCTCATTCTATTACCCCATTGGTTATTACTCGAGAACTTTTCGACCCATCTGTCATCCGACAACCCTTCGTAAGGAGTTGCCATGTTTCTTAATACACCCTTACCTAAATTACCTTTCAATTTACTCGGTATATTGTAATGGTATTTGTGAATGTAACAAAATTCCTCCAAACATATAGTAGAGGTATATATTTTATATAAGCATTTTGATACACAATCTTAAGTTTTAACAACGTCAAAAGTTTGAAATTAATTTAGTCGATCGATCCAATGTTGTGTTAATAACACAGCAAATAGTTGGAACCATACTATATTACATAATTGTAATTCAATAGAAATCGTATACATGATCCGGCGGTACAGTAGTTTATAGGCTCAACCGATCTTGATTTGTGATACCGGGGGTCATCCATAAATATTCACAGATTTATTAGAATTGTCAAATATAGAATTCAAACCAAAATTGGTCGTTACAAAAGTTCCATGTTACATTGTAAAACGTATTCGGCTTGAAACCTGGATACCGTACGTTTTACGATTTGTTTGACACGAATGAATATTGACGTGAATTATTACCAACCATACATCCTCGACGAATAGATGGCCGCGTTTTTATGACGAACGGAATGCGATATTACGACGAGTGGGAAAAACTGTGATCCCTTTTATTGAGATTTATTGAATTACGTGATATCTATAGAAATATATATATATATATTTTCTAACACTCACTTAGTTTGGGTAATTGGTATTATCTGCCTGAGGAGAAATCTTTATCTGTGTAACCCGCATCAATGTCGTGCCAAACATACTTGTCTACTACAGATTGTTTGTCCCTGAAAGGATTTTCTTCGTCCTCTTGTGAATTTGACAGCGAACTTTGTAAGAATTTGGCATTCACGATCTTGTAAAAGTAAAGGAATTTAAGTAGGGATTTT
>JAZHFQ010000321.1:0-27787 GCA_038387885.1 Spodoptera picta
TCTATACTACAAATAAATAAAATTGGAGTGTCTGTTTGTAATATTAAAATAACTGCTTCCTACTACATGCATATGAATGTATATACGGTACACATACTAAAATATATTTTTTTACAATTTCTGTCTGTCTGTCTGTCTGTTTGTTCCGGCTAATCTCTGGAACGCCTGGACCGATTTGGACGGGACTTCCACTGGCAGATAGCTTATGTAATAAGGAGTAACTTAGGCTACTTTTATTTTAGAAAAAAATCTTTTATTTTAGAAAAATAAAGTTATGTTGAAATGTTCAAGTACTGTCCAGTTCCGCGCGCAGCTCACGCGCATGCCACCACTGTGTCGTCGCATCGGACGCCTCCCACCAACGAATCATTATCACAAAGGCTGCCTGTCGCGCGGGCTCCCCACCACTTCTCCCACCAACTAAACATTATCACAAAGGCTGCCTGTCGCGCGGGCTCCCCACCACTTCTCCCACCAACTAAACATTATCACAAAGGCTGCCTGTCGCGCGGGCTCCCCACCACTTCTCCCACCAACTAAACATTATCACAAAGGCTGCCTGTCGCGCGGGCTCCCCACCACTTCTCCCACCAACTAAACATTATCACAAAGGCTGCCTGTCGCGCGGGCTCAGAACGCGCGAGCGGGCTATTGCTGAAGGTTGTGTCTCGACGACTTCATTTAGAAATTAATGGTTTCCGGTGCTTTTATCATACTTTTGATTGATAGTTTGATTTGATTGATAAGTAACTTTGATAATTCCACTGATCCGTTCTTCTAATCTCATCTTAATTCATTCAAAATATTTTGTTACATTTTTACTGCTTTTCTTTTTTTACATTTATAGGTTATTTTATTTAGTTAGTAACTTAGATAGTTGTTCTTTTTTTTAATTAATATTTTTTTTATATTTATAGGTAATTTTATTTAGTTAGTAACGTAGATAGTTGTTTTTTTTAATTAATATTTTTAAGTTGGATCCATTAGTTATGCCTAAAAGAAAATCAAATCTCTCTAAAAACACGAGAAAGGCCAAAAGCCAAAGATTGCTACGTGAAAATGAATCTGAACAAGATAGGGAAAGTCGTCTTACAAATTGTAGATTACGGATGTCCATGTCTAGGTCGAATGAGAGTAGTTCTGAGAGAAATGAACGATTACAGTTAGATAGAACGCGTCATTCATTGTTAAGGGCTCAAGAATCTTTGGAATCTCGAGATCACCGTCTAGAAAACGATCTTATTCGACACGCTATCTCGCGAAGTCTAGAATCATCTGATTCTAGAGAGGAAAGATTAGAGAATGATCGTATTCGACACGCTGTCTCGCGAAGTCTAGAATCATCTCATTCTAGAGAGCAAAGATTAAATAATGATCGTATTCGACACGCTGTCTCGCGAAGTCTAGAATCATCTGATTCTAGAGATCAAAGACTAGAGAATGATCGTATTCGACACGCTGTCTCGCGAAGTCTAGAATCATCTGATTCTAGAGAGCACAGATTAGAGAATGATCGTATTCGACACGCTATCTCGCGAAGTCTAGAATCATCTCATTCTAGAGAGCAAAGGTTAGAGAACGATCGTCGTCATCACCAAAATCAACGTGAATCGGAAAGTCAAGAACAGCATGATATCCGCGTTTTAGAACAATGCGATCGATATCATGAGTCACAAAGACAAAGAATCGAGCGCTTATCTCAGCTACGTGAAAGTGTGAGTATCATTCGTCAATCAGAAACGAATTTTGATCAAGAAAGGCGTCTGGATAGTGCTAGACAAACGACACGTGCTCTGCGGGATATTGAAACTGAAGCAAACCGACGACAACGACTAAATAATGACCAAATACGAAGAACTAATAGACGTAATATTGCATGGCGAGAAAAGCATAACAGTGGGTTCAATTATGATGCCCAAATAAATTATTCTGCTGCGTCCGAGATAGGCCCTATGAATGTATGTTGCAACTACTGTAAAGCATTAAGGTGGAAAGATGAGTCAAAAGGCATTTGTTGTTCATCTGGAAAGGTACGCTTGAACTCCATTCAACAGCCACCCGAGCCGCTTAAGTCTTTGTTATGTGGCGAACATGATCAATCTCAACATTTCATTTAATGTTGTAAAAACCCACATGGTGCACGATCCATGTGGCTCTTACAATCCTCGATCTCCGTGTATGAAGAATGGTATCTGTAGCAAAAGATTCCCTAAATCTTTTACTACAGATACTATTACAGGTGAGGATGGTTATCCATTTTACAGACGTCGTTCACCTGAAAATGGTGGTATAAGAACGACAATCCAATCACGAACTAACTCTTTCAATGTCGACAATCGCTGGATTGTTCCATTTTCACCGGTTCTATCGCGCACTTTTAAAGCACATATCAACGTTGAACTCTGTAGCAGTATTAAGTCCATAAAGTACATTTGTAAATATGTCAATAAAGGTTCAGACTTGGCGGTATTTGGTGTACAAAGTGCTAACGATGAAGTGACGTCATATCAAAATGATCTTCCATTTTATTTATTTATTAGTACTTTCGAGGCAGTCTGGCGCATGTTATCATTTTCAATTCACGAACGTTTTCCCGCAGTAATACATCTAGATATCCACTTAGAAAATGGTCAGAGAATTTATTTTGATCCAAGCAATGCCCATAGAGTAATAGAAAATCCGAGAAACACGACATTGAAGGCATTTTTCGATCTATGTAATAACGACGAATTCGCAGCTTCTTTATTGTACGAAGAAATACCAGGTTATTATACATTTAATAAACAAAATGGAACATTTCAACGGCGACGTCGAGGTACTCCTGTGGAAGGTCATCCCGGCATATTTTATGAGCATACACTTGGGAGAATCTATACAATTCACCCCAATAATCGGGAATGTTATTATCTGAGGTTGTTATTAACATTTGTCAAAGGACCAACTTCTTTTGAAAGTCTCAAATGGGTGAATGGAATTTTACATCCTACATATCAAGCGGCATGTCTTGCTCTTGGCTTACTAGAAGGCGATAATCATTGGCTCGACACTTTAACAGATGCCAGTATAAGCAGCAACGCATCTAAATTACGAGAACTATTCGCCATTATTTTAGTTTTCTGCAATATCTCGAATCCCACAGAGTTATGGGACAAGTTCAAGGATCATTTTACAGATGATTATGTAAGAGATTTCCAACGGCATTACCCGAATGCAGACATAAATTCTCATTTAGACGTATTTACAAATAGAGCTTTGTTTGCATTACAAGACATTCTTCTTTCGATAGGCGGCAATTCTCTCCCTCATTATGGTTTACCATCTCCACAAGCGACTGATGGAATTGATGAAAATTTAAACAAAGAATATATTGAACATACAAATTTTGACCCAGTTGAACTTCAAAATACTATAAATCATAATGAACCACGACTTTGATTAATCTTTTGCTAGCCAAAATACGTGCAGAAAAGAAGATTGCCATAGCAGTCGCATCGTCCGGCATAGCGGCAACCTTACTTCCTGGCGGAAAAACGGCACATTCTATGTTTAAAATCCCACTAGATTTAGACCGTACGGAAAATCCAGTCTGCAATATACCCAAAAATAATCTCAAAGCCAAAGTACTACAAGATTGTGTATTTGTAGTATGGGACGAATGCATTATGGCAAACAAAATTTCTATAGAAGCCGTGAATAGGACGATGCAGGATATTAGAAGTAATAATCTATTATTTGGAGGAGTCGTATTCTTATTCGCTGGAGATTTTAGACAAATATTACCGGTTATAAGTAAGGGTATGCGAGCCGATGAAATTAACGCCTGTTTAAAACGTTCAGTACTTTGGAGACAGTGTAAAAAACTTAATTTAAAACAAAATATGAGAGCACATTCAGCTGATTCAGAATTTAGTACAATTCTTCTTGATGTTGGAGAGGGAAAGTGTCCAGAAGTGAATAGTAATCATGATATAGAACTACCTACCAGTCTTTGTCAGGTTGTAGCGGACACTGAAACTTTAATATATAGTATTTATGATGATATTCACAATCTCAATATCAAAGAAGATTCGTGGTTGTGTGACAGATCAATTTTAGCGCCTACGAACGACCAGAGGCCTTAGTACAAGTTTGTTTTACGTTTAAAGTAATCGTAACGAGTACGCGTTCGGCGCTCTGATTGGTTGGTTCATTGGCGCCGGCCAATCAGAGTGCCGAACGCGAACTCGTTTCGAATACTTTAAACGTAAATGAAACTCATACTAAGGCCTCAGGTTACTGCGCTTAATCAGTGCATTTTAGATAAGCTAACAGGTGAATCACAAACATATCTTTCCATCAATACAGTTTGCAATCCGGATGAAGTGGTTAATTACCCAACAGAATTTTTAAACAGTATAATTGTGCCTGGTCTACCCTCCCACAAACTAGAACTTAAAGTTGGCGTGCCCATCATGCTATTGCGTAATTTAAATCCGCCGAAACTTTGCAATGGTACTAGGTTGCGAGTAGTGTCGTTGCAAAGAAACGTTATAGAAGGTCGTATAATATCCGGATGCGGCAGAGGTGAAATAGTATTTATACCACGGATTCCTATAATACCATCAAATTTGCCATTTGAATTCAAAAGATTGCAATTCCCGATCAATGTCAGTTTTGCTATGACAATCAACAAGTCCCAAGGACAAACGTTAAGTAAAGCTGGTATAGATTTAACAAAAGGTTGCTTTACCCATGGGCAACTATACGTGGCATGTTCACGTGCGAGGAATGCCAGTAGCGTTGTTGTTTTAGCCCAAGAAAATCGTACACCAAATATTGTATATAAAGAAATTTTTCAATAAAGCTAATACAAAAAACTGAAAATAAATGATAACTAAAATAAAAAATAAAAGAATTAATTTTTTTGTTAAATTCCACGCGGACGAAGTCGCGGGCACAGCTAGTAATAAATACGCCGTGTCAATAACTTCTGAGTTCCCGCTATCTTGACTTTTTTATTTCTCGAACCACAGATTAAAATTTCCCGCTACGCGATGACATTTTTTTTTGTCTATGCTTCTAGCAATATAATATTTTAGTGCTCTATTAGTCTTATTATACTAAAGTGGGTGTTACATTGTACAGTGGCATTAAGTGCCGTAATGTGTGCCTCTGCCTACCCTTCCGGGAATAAAAGTTGTGATGTTATATTACGTAGCCTTACACTGCAATAAGTTTGTAGCTACTTTTTTATGGAGTAAGCCGGTAATTGTGCTAACGGATCACTTGGTGGCAAGCAACCAGCGTCGCCCATGGCACCCGAAACACCAGACATGTTACAAGTGCGATACCAGCCTTTTGGGTATTAGGAATTTGAGGATTGTTGGGATTCGGAGATTGGGGAGGGGTTAATTGGGCCTCCGATAACCTCATTCACAAGACTAAACATAACGCAAGCGTTCAAAACAAAAGCTTTGTTTCACGACTGTTTTTTTTTATGAGGCCGTGATACTACTCCGGTCGAGCCGGCGCGGCACATTCGTGCTGAATGAAGCATGGCTCTCCCACATTTATACTAGTGCTGCTACTAATAGAACGCTATCTGATTACTGTATTATTATTATTATTGTGTATTAACTGTCACACACCAAGCGGTCACTGGTGACCGCAACCTTTTGTTCTATAATTGTGTCTATAATGACGGTACTCAACGAGTTAATGATAAATATATATATGATGTAATGCATACATTGTCTAAGTAAATCTATTTTCCGTAGGACGGGTGGTTTGACTGAAAAATAATTACAATTTTCTGGAAATGTTGGTAGCTTTCACATCGTGTTTATTATACACTCAATAACTCACCCTATGATGTAAGTGTTACCGTCGCGTTTTAAATAACACGTAATTTACATACTAAACTACTATTACATACATTTGCATCGCATATAAAGCGAATATTTTTGACATTCTACCACGACCCAAGGTCGTTCATTATCAGCAAATTACGTAATAGAGTGCTCAAATATTTGCCTTATTTTGTTATTGCACTCGTTGCCATGGCAACAACAAAAACACTATCTCAGTACGGAATCCAGTAGGTGCCGGTACCGACTTCGCATGTAATTTTTGCTAGATAGATTGATGAGTTTCCGTATTGCATCTAAAGTAGCTGTTTAGTCGTAGCTAGGTAAAGTATATTAAAACGTAGACTTTAACATTTAATTTGTATTCCGAGAAGATTAAACAAAATACTTAAGATTAAAATATAAATAATAAATACAGCAATTATGAAACGGAAATTAACCATCAGAAACAACGTTTTTATTTGAGGATAACGCCCGAATACTGAAACGCTAATAAATTTTGGTTCTGGCACTACAAATTTGACATTTAAAACTGAAAAAGTAACCTTTCAGTATTCGGACGATAGTGTGGTAAAACACTTTGTAAATACAAACTCCTTAATAAACGAAAACACGATAGGTGTCGTGGTGACCCGGAGGTTTAAGACGCCCACTTCTCATCTCATACATGAGGGTGCGGGTTCGAAACCTACCATCGGCAAGTACCAATGTGACTTTTTCCGAGTTATATGTACTTCCTAAGATTATTCAGACACCACTGACAAACTGAAGGAAAACATCGTGAGGAAACCTGAACTTATAATTTCTAATTATAAGTTTGAAACCTCAAACCTTCTCCGTGTGAGAAGAGGCTTTGCTCAGCAGTGGGCATTTATAGGCTGTTGATGATGATGATGATGATGATTAATAAACGAAAACACAGTAATTATAAACTCACCTTTCAGAAGTTCAGTATTGTTCAATTTCTAACGAATGTTATTGTTTGCTTCAAAACGATAATTTAGGCAAATGATTGTTACAAAAGACCTCCTCGTTGGTCGAGTGCGACTGCCGAGCAAGGAGTCACGGGCAAAGTATTACTGGGTTTTTAAAAAAAATCTCAGTAGTAGCACGGAGTCTGGAAATGTGGTCCCGGTATATAATAAGTAATAGGCTCACTCCCTATTACATGGGACTCATAATATTAATAGTGAAAAATTGGTGTTACCTCTGTGTGCACTTCTGCTCACCTCTTCGAGGATAAAAGGTGTGATGTTATGTTGTGACTGTTACAAAGGAGTTTTGTATGAAATCGATGGACACTTAGAGAGTCCAGTGTTTATTTACCCAATTCTTGGCCACACGCAATGCTTGTGACCTTTTGCATTACCATCCATTTGTCTTCCAACTGATGTTATAGTTTCTATCATTAGGGATCATTTTCCTTGGACATTAGACGTTCAAATTACACGGTACTGTTATATGTCAACGTACCCCATCTCTAAATATTATTCATTGGAATTTCGACTTTACTATAAAAGCAATAAAGTTAAAATTCTTATAGAGAGGATTAAGCTAATCTGCTGGTTACAACAAGTCATATTTACTAAGGATTCGAATTGTATAGGTACATATTAATCTAACTAAGGACATCAATCACACTGTAGGACAGGTGGTAGTTGAGTTGTATAAGACATTGACAGAATCAAGTCAATACAAAACAGTATAAGTACCTACCTAAGTATGCTAATGATTTAAAATACTGGTATCTATAAAACAAAAAGGTTTGATGATCTGAATCTAGCACTTACGTAGCATAAACTTATTTACTCGTCGCGGAGAACCTAACGGGTAACCGGGGATCCGGCTCGACGTGCAGGAGAAGGAACGGGGTGGTTTTTAGTCAGTAAGAGTCTGACACTCCCTGAAGACCCTCGCAGTTAATGATAGATTTTCTATGAAACTAACATTTCAAGATAAACATAGCAACTTATGTCAAAATAAATCATAATTAATCATTTCACCCGTATTATGTTTTTCTAACAAACATACTTTCTCATTTAAAATATCTTATCTGTTTCAAGTTTAAAATTATCACGATAAAAAATTATTTACACTACCGTATTTACATAAAGCTTACAATTATTTACTGAGTTAGGTACACTACCTGAATAGAGATGTCAAGACGTCGACCAGCTTGAATATTTAATCAACATAATTTAGACGTAGAGGAAAATATTTTACTCTGAAGGGTCGTAAAGTTCCTGACACACAACACGCAAAATGTAACGCAACATTTTTTAATAACAACATTGCGCAACATTGCATGGTGCTGCGTAACATGACACGCAGCCATTGTTGCACTGTAACATGCTGTCGAGTACCAAAATATTGTCGAGTGGCGATGTGACGCGCAACACAAATTCCTCTAACCACTTGTTGCTAACTATTGTTACGGGTGAAATCATGTATGTGTTCTTAAGTAAAAACGAAATTGCTAAACAAAAGTTGAACGCTTTCAACATGCTCATCAGTCAGCTCACTCATCAAATTATATTGTGCTGCATGTTGCGCAACATTTGAAGCGCTAGCATCTACGCAGGTTGTTTGCGCGTCAAATGTTGCATAGTGGATAAGAAGCTCAATTCGATAAACGGCAAACTCGTTATTTCTGTCCAAAAAATAACCTTGTTTTGCACAGAAATAAAGTTCCCTTGTACGTGGAATTCTACTTTATATTTATGTGACTTGTGCTGAACGTGTACCTGTGCACTGAATAAATTATGAGACCTTCGCGAGATGTCTTCTCTGAAAGAGTTAGGTAACGTCGCGCCGGAGATTATTCTTAATGTAGGTTCGTGTTTAACTCTCGTAAATTTTAAATGACTAGTCCACGACACTAATTAACTTACGTAGGAAGTCCTTTTACAGGGGGTCTTTTTTTAAGGGGTGGTAATCATCGAATGACTTCTCCCAGGATACTAGGGGTCTTTTTTTAAGGGGAGAAAATATAATGATATATTACATAGAATGGCTGCTCCCGCCTGGGTGAGGGACTGTCAGAGTCTTACTGACTAAAAACCACCCCTTTCCTACTCCTGCACTTCGAGCTGGAGCCTCGGTAACCCGTTAGGTTCTCCGCGACGCCGTATCGTTATCAGCCCTATTGGGCCCCATCCGTGGTGGGCTGATAGCTCTTTGAGGCGCGCGCCGAATGCGACGCGCCGTATGCTCGGGATACAGGGGGTCTGGGGATCCTACGACAATGCCATTTTGGAATTCTTTTAAAATCAATTAAAGCAGTTCGTTAAAGTCGCATCTTTTTTGAAAAATCGAAATATGTCCAAGAAGACTAATTGGTTACATTGATTTCTAGCTATTGTTGAACGAAAAAAAAAAATACATAAAAATACTATTAATTTGCTTAAGTAAACGTTCAGTCAAAGTTGATAAAAAGAGTTCGGTAATATAGGAAAGTGTTCGTGTACGCACCTTTCATTACTTTCAAAGCTCTACGGCCTTGACCAACATAAACAAAAACTTCGGTCAAGGTTGAATAGCAAGTTTATTATTATCATATGATATTATATTCATGTATGTTTACATCAACATACAATGTAGGTACCTAATTCACTAAATTCATATAATGCTCCTGAATTATCTTTCCTTCTTTCAGCTTAATTTCTTCAGACACTTGTAAAACGTATGTTCCGTTGACTTGGTTTTCAGAAATGACATGAATAAATGGGCGTTTAATAACCTTCGATCATAATTTTTGATGAGACCTACATGGTGTCTACGAAAGCTGAATGTCTGCGCAATTAAAAGACCAGACTTTTGACTTCATCATCATATCAGTCATGAGACGCTCTCTGCTCAACATAGGTCTTCTTTGATGGGCCAGTTAGAGGCGATCGGCGACCTTAATCGGGTTTTACCTGTCAGTAAAAAATAACTTCTTCGTTAGCCTAGTGGTCACAAGTGCGACTACCGGGCAAAGGGTCTCAGATTCGATTCCCAGGTCCGGCAAAGTGTTAATGGTTGTTTTTATTAAAAATCTCAATATGGGAACGGAGTCTGGAATTGTGTGCAAAAGGCTCACCCTCTATTACATGGGACTCAAAAAATAAATAGTGAAAAGTGGGTGTACATTGTAGAGTAATATTAAGTTCCGTAACGTGCACCGGGTTCGGGGTTAAAAGGCGTGATGTTATGTTATGTAAAAAATAGCTGCCAACAATTAGTTTTTGCATATTGAAGAGAACGGAAACGAGCTAATAATGGTAATGAAAAAACCACTTAGGAAATATAATCACTACCTATATGAAATCTTTTACACCAGACCACCCATTACTAGTTACGAGGCACGATTCTCATTTCATATAGCCACTACATTTCCATTTTACTAACACCTAACGAGCGGTAATATTACCTACAGCAAAAATAACCCTAATCTCGGTGTCATTGCTTTTAATTATACCATTCCCTTTACATTATACTTGCCTACTAAGTAATTGTTAGCGTTACTCGTAGTTATTTTTGTTCTATATTTAGGAATATTGTCGTTCCAGGGTGTATTTGTGGACGATATTGTTGTTGTTTGGTGTTATGATAAATGTTTAATGTAACGGGTAAAGTATAATCCTTACTATTCTTAGGGCCAATTTTTCAATGCTCAGATAAATTTTAACTGAGGAACCACTTTAAATATTTTACAATTCTTCCATACTAAGAACTGTCAACTGTCAATTTTATTAACTGATGATTGAAAAATCGGCCATTAGTGGGTAATAGTGTACGGAGCCGCGGAGAGCTTAACGGGTTGCCGGGGCTCCGGCTCGAAGGGCAAGAGTAGGAACGGGATGGTTTTTAGTCAGTGAGAGCTTGACACTCCCTCCCGCCTCACCCAGGTGGAAGCAGTCATTCCATGATTTTCCCCCCGATCGATGTTAGATTCTCCGCGACGGGTAATAGTGTTTAGATATACCGTTTTGTTTCTTTCCCATTCCACCGGAGCATTTATGCTATGTGTGTGTATTTATGTTTTTGTATCTGTAGACAGTTGAGAGGTTAGATAGAATTAGAAAGTTGTTGTTTTCCTTTGTCAACATAGGCGAATGTGCGGGTGAATATCTAGTGTAATTTTATTTCGATTTTGTTCGGCTATGTAGCGAAGCATTACGTAGATTTATATACTTACCTAATATTTATAAAAGAATCTCGAAGTAGAAGTATAATAAGCAGTGAATTCTAAAGAATATTCTGATGGAGAAAGTTTTACAAACCTAAAAATTTTTATTAGGTAAAAAGTTACTTGCTTATAAATATCTACTTACATTGAATCAAAAAGGGTTATGTGATACCCTCACCCACCATCCACCTACAAAAAGTATTTGCATATTTGAAATAGAAAATTGCACTTGCCAATATTTCATCATATAAACTACCTATATAGTTGTCTGGGAAAATGAGGAACCCGTTCGCTAGAGGTTTTATTGTCCTGTCTCAAGTCTAGTGGGAGTTAGACTGGAGTCCTAACCAATTTTCCATTACATCGCCCGTAACAAGCGGAACCCTCCATGCTACTCTAAAAGATTAGGATCTATAAAATGCATGAAGAAGTTACATAGACACCCTCGGTGTACCTAGTTCATTATCGCTATCTCTAATGCCTTGTTCGCACTACGCCAGTAATTTTGGTCGAGTAGCGAGTATTTAGTAGTTTTCTCTCGCTTTGATTTCGGGACAGGTGCGAAACAGAACAACTAAATACTTGCTACTCGACTAACTTGCTAGCGTAGTGCGAACAAGGCATAAGTTACGGATTCAGAGATAGCACATACCTAAGTAGTTGGTATCTGATTCCACGGTGTCTTACTTTACGTACGTAGGGTAATCGCTCAGTGATTAAGGTATCTAATGACGATAACTAAAATTGAAGAACTTTAACTAGACGTAGCACTTACTTACACATTGCGCTTAATTCACCTAGGTTGGTGAGTTGGCAAGTAACACTATACTAGTTTCAAATTTTCCTTTTTTAAGAACATTGGCTTTAGCTTCTGCACCAATTAGGTACTTACACAATTATGTTATGAATTCAATGCAGAATTCGAAACTACGTGGTCTATTAATGTTGTGTCGGACTCACTAATCGAGACTTCTTGCTTAATAGTTCAATTTGGGGACTTGACTTGGCCAAGGAGCCTATCAACTATAACCTGGTAAAAAGTACAATTAGTTAGGTACAAATTACTTACAAAGGGTAGGTAACTAACCTAGCAATTAATTCACATTGCATGACTTTCGTTATGCAAGCTCTTTGTGATTCTACAAGTTTTTTTAATGTTCTGATTTCGTGCAGCCATCTGTAAAAAGTTAGTTCTTGTAAATTGTAGTTAGCAACCAATTTTCGTAATGAAATAAAGCACGGACGATGGAACTTCTACCATGAGTTAGGTAAATAATGTACTACCTATTTATTTGCCTTACCTAATAAACATAATATTGTTCATTAAAAAGGTCTGTAGTAAAAACGAGACCAGTGAATTGAAAAATTGTTTTAATAAAGAGGTAACTACGTAGGTACCTATGTAGTTACAAACCCGACAGTAGGTTTAGGAGGTAGAGGGTTCGTACCGTGCTTGTTACTATTTAAAAATCCATTTCCACCCATATCTCTTTTAAACTTTCTACCTAAGTAGATATTATGATCTAATTTCCTATAACAGAGCCTTTAGCCAAACGCCACTTTAGCGCTTGTCTACAGAGAGAGTAGAAATCAAAATGTATGGGGATGACACTGACAAGTGTCAAAATTTACGTCGATTCCATATAATTTGGTTTTCTATTCTACATGTAGACAAGTGCTAAATGGCATTTGGCTACAGCTGCAGGTTAGAAACTCTAATTACTTTAATAGTGTTGCGCAAAACTGCGATTAAAATAACTTTACAATCGATAAAATCCATTACATTTTCTTTTGCTGTAAATATCATTATGATGGGTGAAATTGTAAACACAATCTAGTCACTACACTATTATATGTGCCATCAAAGCTTTTAATCCTATTACAACCTCGTACAACTACCTACACTGCCTGTTAACAAATTTATTGTTGGTGTACCTATCCATTTAGGCTAGGTAAGCTTTATTTTCTTGCAATTTAGTTCAGTAGAACCGCGCTTAATGTCGCGTATAATATGTATTTTCTGTTATATCACGGTCAAAATATTTTGTCACAGTGTAATTTAGTGACTTGCCGTGGCCACACGACAAAGCGGTAAATAGAATATTTTTTACAGAAATATTTAGTCAGTTCGTCAATCACTTCGAGCTTTGTAATTTGAACTGTGATTAGCGTTATGTGTGGTGTCAGTGTATAATTACGAAAAGTGTCAAACTTACAATTGAAGGTTGGTGAATAAAATAAATTAGATGCTATTTCGTTTAGGTATTAACTTGTCCATTTGTTACAATCACATCTCTAGTTAAGTAAGTAAATTCACTAATTAAACCGTAATCGTAACGTGGTTATCCACGTTAACAAAATCATATTGTTACCAATTTAAATTAAAGCAAACTAGCGCAGTAGTTATCTAGCATCGTTGTAATAACAATGTTCGGAACAGTTCTGCCCTGAATAGTTTTACGGTTGATACTCACCTAGTATTTAAAATGCACATGTACAATGCAGTGGTTGCCGACGTCATCTACTTTGCAGTAATATTTTTGCCACTAATGCGCCTGCACGGTTCGTAAAGGAACGCCAGGATACACAAAAATGCAGTGTAATACGTGTTGCTTTCGTGATTGCTATAGAAATTCTTTGTTCAGTGAACTTATTAGTTTAGTGTTAATTAATTTATACCCTTTGATTACTTAGTGAAGAAATAATAATAATATTATGGTCAGTATGAGTTTAGTGAACATTTAATAAAACAAAATAAATAATAAAAATTGTCAATGAAATCTGAAACTAGTTTACGAATATTAATCGATTGATTAGAATTGATTGCTCTAGTAGCAACAATACGCGGTGTCATGTTTTAATTGTCAACAATGTCAAAATTAGTGCTCGGTCGGTGTATGGTCGGTGTTTTGAAACATTATACGTCAGTAACATTTAATATAAACAAAGTTTCTTTGTTTTAAAACTTAACCTTAATTGTTGCGTATTGTTTTGTGTTAGTTATGAACCGATAGGTATCATATTACTCATTAATCATGGGCTACTTGATTTCTTTTTTTAAATACATGTTGGAATATTTTAAGGTTAGTCGGCTACTACATTATTACATTAAAATATTCACAGATTTTGTATTATTAGAGTGTAAAGTAGTAATTTATTAGTTAAATTACAGTCTAATGGGTGTTGCGTGATTATTAGTAGTGGATACTGGCTGGATTTTACCATCCCTAATATTTTATGAAACTTTTTGTGTGACAGTCGTTTGTTTGAAAATAACTTTTTTGTTTTGTAGACTGTGCTTGAATCTGGGAGTGTGGGGAACGCGTCATCGTCTGATGAAGAACTGGAGCAGTGGGAACAAATATTCATGATGAGAGATGAAAATGGAAATAGTTATAATGACAAGTAAGACTTCTAGCTTAACTTGATTAATTCGTTTCATTAAATACTCACTGGTTCGTTTAACTATGAACTAGGTTATATTTTTTAAACATATCAAAAATTAACTCTAATTTTAATTTGTAATACACATTCAATTCAAATTACATAATTACCTAAAGTAGTAATAACACGTTAAACGCCATGGGGGTCACTGGTGACCGGCGTTAGCCGAGGATTGACCTTCAAGGGTTTTTTATTAGCAGTCAAAGTCTTAAATAAATAAAGTACATCATTATCACTATATTAATTAATAATAACATGAAAACAATGTTTTATTATTTTAATAACACAGATAACTCAGGAAATTGTATTCTTGATAACAATGAGTACTGAAGAAACAAATGATAAATGCAACATGCAAATATGGTATAATAAAAACATGGAATAATTAATTTATATTCATTAGATTAAGATAAACTGTATATTTTTCCTGTTAAGTTTTCCTCTATTGATTTTATCATATTAGTTTAACCCATTGCATGATTGACCCTTTACAAAATTAACCCTATAAGACACTTAATCAATTGATTGTAGCTTGAAGTTTATGTATGGAGCCGCGGAAGACTTAACAGGTTACCGGGGCGCCGGCTCGAAGAGCAGGGAACTGGGTGGTTTTTATCCCTCCCGCCTCACCCGGGCGGGAGAAGTCATTGGATGACTTTACCCCTCAAAAAAAGGTTGAAGTTTATGAGCTGACCTTCTCGATAAATGAAATACTATCTAACACAAAAGAAATATTGAATTCGAACCAGTATAATCTCATTCAAACATACAAACTCATACATATACAAATCACATGCTTTATATGTAATAACAAATTAAAACATTAATTAATTTAATTTTATCTTAGTGGCACTACGCTGCATATCTTTACATCATTTCTGTTTCAGAAGAAAAAAAAGAAGTATATGGTGTCGTCCCTCATGCATCCCAGTGTCAATAGTTATAGTTTTAATAGTTTTGGTAGTGTTGGTACCACTGCTCGACCAACCTAACATAGTGCAGATGAACGCTACCATAGCCGCTGTTTCTTTACATTGCTCAGATGAGTGTAGGTAAGTGAACCAGTTCTGCTCTAGGATAATTATGTTTTAGTTAGGTTTACGCTTGTGGTTCTCTTTCATAACTTCGGCACCTTTATGAAGAAAAGTCCTTTAAAATCTGTTCTGTAGGTTTTTGAGTTTGTCATACACCAGTAAGGGATTTTATTTTATGGCATGTAAAGAAGTAAATGTCATGTCATGATTAACCCGTTGAAATCCACCCCCTAAATTTGGTCATACAAAAGTAGTCAAACATTAGAAAAAAGGTCTATAATGTAATGTAATATTAGTGGAAAGCGGTCACCGGTGACCGCTTGGAGATTTATGGGTTAAGTCATAATATGACTTTGTTTGCAATAACGGTAGGAGTAATACTTCGTTGTATCCATTTATGACCTTGTTAAGATACTACATAAAGCAAATAGTTTGATTGTCTGGGTTTTGTATAACTTGGCTTCCATTTAGGAAGGAATAATAAAAAAATACTCAGTACTTAAATGTGATTTACACTCGCATCTAGAAAGTAAATTCATTTCAAGCAATTTATTACAATACTAAACAAAACATATATTATTCAAACAAATTTCAACCTTAACCCACAGAGTTACAAATCAATATTGATAAATTTTACATACCTTTACTAATGTCACTTAATTATATTTTTTCCAACATAATGATAGAGTGAACAAGAGTGACTTTTAAGTATTCTGATTAATGGTGTTCTTTTTTTTCAGGTTATCATTAGTTGAAAGTATACCAGAGGGTCATATGTACCCTCCAAATGTAACGCATTTACCTACGAAAAATGTGTGGTTAGACTTAATAGATGAAGCTCAAACGAAGATAGAAATAGCATCATTTTATTGGTCTCTTAGATATAATGAAGAATATCCTTATAATTCCTCTATAGAGGTTTGTAATCTGTAGATTTCAAATATGGAATGTACCATATTTGAAAAATAAAGAGAAAAGTCTTGTCCTTTTTGGAGTTGTTTTAATCTTTTTTTTTATTTTTAGGGTGAGCAAGTGTTCCAAGCTTTATATGCTGCCGGTTCAAAGAGAAATATAGATTTAAAAATTGCTCAAAATTGGCCTAGTAAACAGTTTCCTAATGTAGATACAGAATATTTAGTTAAGAAGAAAGCTGCACAGGTATGTAACTTAAAATATTAATAATAGTAAAGTTAATTAAATTAAATGCTATGAAATTACCATTTGTTCTCAGGTGCGGAGTTTGAACTTTTCAAAATTACTTGGGAATGGTATATTACACACTAAGTTCTGGATCATAGATAGAAAACACTTTTATATTGGCAGTGCCAACATGGACTGGAGGGCGCTGACACAGGTAAGCATTTAAACAGTAATTTTAATATCTTTCCAAGCTGATACAATTTCACTACTAAAGTAGTTACCTAATATAGGTTCCAAGAGAACCCATCCCCTAAAAGTCTCAACTCCTTAGGTGTTACGAGTGTCCACCGGTGGCGCCACAGATTGCTAACTGATCCGTCTGATAATCATAAATCGCTCTTCTATCTTAAATCATAAATATTAAAAATGTAATAATTATTCTCAACGCATTGGCTGCCGTGTCGGACAATGTTATCCGACGCTAGCGGAGGATTAGCCTTTAACAGTTTTTGTCGGCAGTTAAAGGCTTAAACATAACATAAAACCACACCTTTTATCCCCGAATGGGTAGGCAGAGGTGTACATTATGGCACTTAATGCCACTGTACAATGTAACACCCACTTTTCACTATTTATCTTATGAGTCCCATGTAATAGGGGGTGAGCCTATTGCCATTTACCGGGCACAATTCCAGACTCCGTGCTACTACTGAGATTTTTTGAAAAAACCCAGTAATACTTTGCCCGACCTGGGAATCGAACCCGAGACCCCTTGCCCGGCAGTCACACTTGCGACCACTCGGCCAATGAGGCAGTCAATAATTATTAATCTTACTTTTTATCAACCATAAAATGTTTTGTTCAGGTCAAGGAGCTGGGTATAGTCGCGTTCAATTGTTCCTGTCTAGCAGACGACCTGGGGAAAGTCTTTGATGTAAGTATAAGTAAACATATGTACTCGTGTACCTAAGAACCTACGTACAGACTTGTATAATATTTATGAATTTGTAAATGAAAGCTAAAATATTCCGATAAGCGAAAAAAAGTAGAAGGTGCTTCGGTCGCTACCCTTCTTGTAATCGGGGTAACAAATTCTTAAACGTCTGACATTCCTGACAAAGAAAAATGAATGAATACCGTGTTAGGATTAAAATTAATTACCGTTTTGATATTTATCAGCTATTTTCGTTGGATAAATATAACAGTTCTGCTTAACCGTCTGCAGCTGACGTGTAGTCCCACAGACACCGCGAAATACAAAATCACGTGTTATACCGTCATTTTTCAAATACGAGCATCACTGCTGCGAGTACCTTACTGTATAGTGCTCGCTATACTTTAATTCTACAAAAATATTTGCTGTTGAAATGGTGCCTGGTATAATATACACCTCAGTTGAATTGTAACAATTTAACCACGTCAGTTGCAGAGGGTTAACTGAGCTCGCTGTACTCACGAAGCGAGAGGTTTTAATTAGCGCGACCCGCCAACGTGGCGTGTTAATATTTCATAGCTTAATATTTGTACCTTTGCTGTTTAAATATTAAAATTTGTCGTGTTTTCATGTTTCGAGAAATATTCGTTTTCAAATTCAGTGTTAGTTGTACTTAATGCTCGATTACAGACAAAAGCATTTGGCTTTTTGAGAGATGTTACTAGGGTAGTTTCCTATTTTTATTTTAGTGTCCGTCTGGTAGATTAATTTAAAACTAGACACGTATTTTTTCTTTTCTAACAAAACTAACAAATATACTTTCGTGTGACGTCACAGCGTGTACACATTTTGTAGCACGTTATGACATAACGACCTTCCACTCCTAAACTTAGCGCCATTTTATCTAAGTATTGCAATTTAATACGAGAAAATAAAAAATACGTGTCTAATATTTTTTCATTATCTAACCGACGAAATAATTAGATTTTTAATTTTGATACCCTGGAAACTACCCAATTGGGTATTACAAGTTTACAAACGCGTTAACCTCAAATGTCATTGATTCTCTGACAAATGTGATCGGCACTTGGTATATGGAAAATTTTGATTCTTTGTAGGATTACCTCGATATTGATGCAAACACTAGATCACCCTTCAATGGACGTTTTACACTCGAAATTGAACAGAGACTGGTCAACTGCGCTTCTTCATAAAGCTGAACCTTTTTAACGGCTGTCTCCAACCAGCCTGCCTTTTGTAGAGATAGCAAACCCATCTTATGTAGAGAACTAGAGATGGCCCCCTTTTGAGAGGGGAAAATCATCTAATGCCTGGCCTTGAGCGCGGCGAGAGGGAATGTTACTCTTACTGACTAAAAACCAACCTGTTCCTATTCTTGCTCTTCGTGCCGTAGCCAATTAACTCCTCCAGGGCTCCGTATCGGCATCAGCCGCAGAAAACATGTTCTCGGGTTACCGGGACTCCGGGTCGAAGGGCAGGAGTAGGAACGGGGTGGTTTTTAGTCAGTACGTATCTGACACTCCCTCCCGCCTCACCCAGGCAGGAGAAGACTTTCGATGATTTTCCCCCTTAAAAAAAAGAAGCGCGTGCAAAAAGAGACGCGCCGTTCGCTCAGAAGCGAAGACCCATAGTCCAGCAGTGGACTTAACGAGCCATTGATTGTTAAAAATATTTTTTTTTGTTAAATATTTGTTCAAATTGATGTGAACCGCCACCTGTTTTGAAAGAAAAAGCGAAAGCCAATATATATATCGCACACAATATCACATAAATAGATACATACGGAAGTAAATAATGCCATTATTATCGTGTGTGACCATGAAAGTGCATTATAACCCTCAGTTACAGTGTCACTGCCATGTGCGGTGACAGACCTTGTGTTGGTCGGCCGCCATATATTTAGTGCACCTAATGCATGCTCCATTATTAAAATATACCTTCGTTTACCTTGTTTAATGCGATCGATATTACTTTTAATTAATTTATTTTTAGCTATATGTTATTATTAAGTTTCCTTTTTCTGCATTTGGTGGCTGATTCTGCTATTTGATGGTAGGTACCGTGTTGTTAACTTGAAGGGCAAAAGTTTGGGACCTTTCTATTGTTGATCTGGCAGTCTACGTCCCTTTATATATTTCGTTCAACATTAATATGATTTACTAAACTAAAAAGTGTTGTATATAAAATTTCACATCAATATAAGATCCGCCAATAATATCATTTTGATTCTGTACACAAAAAGTCAAAGTTATTTTTAGTTAGGTACCTATATCGTACTTAGATAATTGAGTAAAGTCAAAGTTCATCATTTATACACAATAGTATGTACCTAAATATACAATAACAAAGTACAGATATGATACAAAATGACATCATGATCTATAAACAGTACTATAGGTAAACAGCAATAGGGTATTGCTGTTTATAGTACTGATATTCCAATGTTATATTATTCTGATGAGATACAAATTGACAAAGTACACATTACAAATTGTAGGTACAAAAGAAAACTGTACCGGGTTATATTTTTACTTAGTAAAGATCAAAAATATCTTCATAAACTATCAAAATCAGTTTCCCTTTGAACAAACTAGTTAGACAGACAGGGCTATTATGCCAAGTTGCAAGCAAGTGATTGTCAAAGTTGTCCGCTAAATGCCGGCAGGTACGGGCTAGCACGCGCAGTTACCGTCACAACTTTGTGTTAACACGTCAAACGACGTACAATTAATGGACGGGCTGAAGTTTGTAAGGTCGTGGGAAGACCGACTTTTACTTAACAATTAAGATGGCTCGACATTGTTGCTTTATCTGGTTAAACTTTAAAGAACTTGTGTTGAACGATTTTGTTTAGCTTACAACTTAACTTACGAAGTTGTTTGCGTTCAGATTTGTTTGTTAACGGTTTAATTTTTGGTTACCGTTTATTCCTTTAAATATCGATATTTACATAGTTATACATACCTACCTTTATGAAACCTATTTGTTGAGTCTATACAACCAAAATCATTGTTAAATAGAGATCTTAGTCTTAATATCTTTTGTAATGAATTCCTGGATTGATCACTACACGATTATTGATGAAGAGCAGAGTTGAAGAAGATGGCATAAGTCCGCTTTACTCCTTCACTTGAACCACTAGCAACTAGCAAAACTGCTTACCAAGACAGTGGCTCCGTTTTTTTTTGTTAATAGATGGCGCAAATTTATTAACAAATAAACAAAAAATCATTGCAGCTATCAAATACTGAACATCGACTTGTGTGACTCTAGCTAATTTCAATTGTAGGAGAGCCATGCTTCGGCACGAACGGGCCGGCTCAACCGGAGCGATACCAAAGCCTTACAGAAAACCGACGTGAAACAACGCTTGTGTTGTGTTTCGTAGTGTGAGTTATGTTACCGGAGCCCCAATTACCCCCGTCCGGGCCTAGTGCAGGCCATGATGCGGAGCGAGGGGAACTGGGATGCCGTCTCCTCCTTTTGCGAAGCAGTCATGCTAGCTAAGGAGGAGGCGGGACGCGTGAGGCAGCGAAGCGCTGCCTCCTCGCAACCCAGCCATCGCGAAGGACACACCGGGCGTCGGGGATCGCGAGACGATCTCCAGCCACCGTAAGCGCGGGCCTGCGGACGGCGAGCATGGGTGGCTCCCCGTCCGACCAGAAATAGGGCCGATGCCGATTCGGAGTCGCGGAGAACCTAACGGGTAACCGGGGCTCCGACACGACGTGCAGGAGAAGGAACGGGGTGGTTTTTAGTCAGTAAGAGTCTGACACTCCCTTCCGCCTCACCCAGGCGGGAGCAGGCATTGGATGATTTTCCCCCCTTAAAAAAAACCCCCCATTCCCCAATCCCCCCAATCCTGAATCCCAACACTTGTAACGCCTCCTGTGTTCCAGGGCGACGCCGACAGCTCGATTACCTGCTTATCCCATAAAAAATCCCTATTGAACGAAAAACAAGAGGTACACAGCAGCGCCATTGGTCAGCAAAAATACGAACCATTACCATCAACTTTCCATAATTCTTTTTATTGCCTGTTTAGGTAATTTTTTAATTACTTTTATTCTTCTAGGTATACTGGAGCCTTGGTACACCAGACGCAGTGGTGCCCGACAGCTGGCCTGCAGAGCTCAACACAGACATCAATATTGAACATCCGATCAACATATCAGACGCTCAACATAGTTACGGCGCCTATATCACTGTAAGTACTTTGTTTTATCTTTGAGTTGTTACAGAAACTGGATGCAACTGTAGAAGTCTGCTTCTACTTGATTCAGTATCTTAAAGAGTAAAAAGTAATTAGATTTAGCGCCGGTTTCTTCACCTCCTAATTTTTTTGCACAAATTACATTCTTAATTCGAATTTATCTTATAAATAACGGCTATCCAGATATGGTGAAACAGGCCCTAAATAAGTTTAGAGTTAATTAATACATATATAGAAAAGTCTCCTGCACAAATGATGCCCAAATCATCTTTCAGATTAATAAAATTTTAAGGTATCTTGTATCAACTCTGGCATGATCTATCTATCTGTATGTTAAATGATGTAATGCGTTAAAGGGTGAAAGATAAAAATCTTTCCGTCCATCAATCGATTCATATTTAGAATTACTCGCATTTAAAATTTTAAAGACAATTTTTCTTTATGTTCTCAAAGCTTCAACACACCAGCCAGACGTTATGAACAATCATATTTAATTATAGGTACACCTATTCTAAGAATTGACGCTCCAATGCTACTAATTAATATTTGTTTGTAAATAGATGCTATAGTTAATTATGGCGTTGCGTGATGTCAACCGTCAGCAAAATACAGTATTGTTTATGATTTCTACTTAATTTACTGATACCTAACCAGCGTAACGTTACACTACTGGATTATGATGGCAACACTGCCGCGAAATGTAAACAATTAGCTCCTATATTTAAATATTGAAAAATTAGAAATCTTAACATATTCATTCTAAAAATAGTGTTAAAATAAAGTTCAGTGTATAATTGTGATGTGATATCGTTTTCCTGTCAAAATATTAAGGACAAACTACTTTTATTAAGAATTATAGCTACGTACTAGTGAAAAAGAAAATAACATTTATAAGAAATAAAAACAATAAAACTTGTAACTATAACACATTCAGTGGTTAATTCGTGTCGTGAACTGTAACAATTAACGAAAGCCCAAGTGGAAATAACATTATACAATAAAAGAAGTTAACAGTAAAAATTCAAATATTACCACCACCGTGTAAACAACAACGGATGTATAAAATTTCGAACTTACAACGCCATCTATCTAAAACTAGAAGTAAACTTGATCAATAACCTATTTACCAGCGCCATCTATTGTCAAAAACAAAACAACTATTTGCAAAATCAAACCTCAAACGAACGTCTTAATTGATTTTACAAAAGGGAGAGGGCAGCACTTGTTTGCTTTTAACAAAATGGAACAATTAATTTGCGAAAGATGTCACCAAAATATCTTCAATAAGGAATATATAATCTGCAAGAACTGTAACCAAAACTATGATCTAGACTGTGCCAACGTATCTAGAAAAGTACTTTCAAGTAGTGTGGACCTTGAAAAGATGTGGCATTGTCCGTCTTGCACAGCCAAGAAACCTAGGAAGAATAATGAAAATATTCCAGCATGCTCTAACGCTACATTAAATGCTATCTCACAAGATCCAAACGTCACCCTGAGGAAACCAAAGTTAACTAGCCAGCGGCCGTCTACCGAACTAGAACACAATGACGACTCTTCGGTTTATGAACTGTCCACTTTTGATGAGAGCGCCTTTGGAGACACGATAACAACTCAAGCTGGAATACCGGCTCTGAAACGAGAGACGATGCCTACAATCACTCTCGAGCAAATCGAACAACTTTTAGACAAAAAACTGGAAAAAATCCAAAACAAAATAGTCTCACTGATCAAAACTGAAATAAAATCTTTTGTACAGGAAGAAGTTCAAAATTATATAGCAACTATGAATACTGAAATAACATGCAAACTCGACTCTATAACTACTGTGCAGTGTAAACAGAACACTGACATGCAAAATTTAACAGAGAAAATTAATAACTTAGAAAGAGAACGAGCCAGCCTCAGCAAAGACATTGAATCCCTACAAAACAACCACTACCCGTGTAATAACAAATCTACTCACAACAATAATAACAATGCCAAGAAACTAGTGTTATATGGCCTTGAAGAATTAAACTGGGAAACAGAAGACGAGTTATATGACCGCATTCTGTATGTCTTCTACGACAATATGAATATATGCCTAGAGGGTCATATTGACGATATGACACGATTAGGAATACGTGGAAAGCGCAGACCAATCGTCATAGAGTTAGTCAGTAGGCAAATGACCAGATACATCCTACAAAACAAACACCTCCTTAGGGGAACTGGAGTCATGGTCGACGAATACTTAGAGAGCGAATCACTTCAAAGAAGAAACAAAATACGAAAGCTTCTACATGAAGCAAGAAAAGAAGGACATCATGCTGTGATTAAAAATAACATACTCATAATCAACGGTCAAGCCTATAATGATACGGAAACCGAAAACACTACAATTGGATCATCAAACAAATCTACTACGACAACTACAACTACTCCCGGGAAAACCCATACTAGCAACAAAGAGACCGTCAGCAGTACCGTCACTAATACTTCCTACAGGAGCTCAACTACTCATAACTCGAAAAATTGCTCCTTTCGAAACTAAACACAGTATAATGATACAAAACGTACAAAGCATCAAAAACAAAACCCACCTGCTAGAAACTCTACTACAAGAACAACAATATCAAGCTGTATGCCTATCAGAAACGTGGATCTCAGCAAAACAACACCCCTACGTGCAAGTCGACGGCTACGAGATCGCCTCATCATACTGTCGTCAACAGCGTCGCGGCGGTGGTGTCGCCATCCTGCTGCCAACTGGTGCTGCGTATACTGAGAGGTCAGATATTACGGATTTAACAATAGAATATGTTATCGAATGCTGTGCGGTAGAAATTAAACCTAATGTATTACTAATTGCTTTGTACAGAACAGACCGTAACATAGATCAATTTTTTACAGTTATTGAATTATTACTTGCCAAACTAAAATCACACCACTACAAGAAACATATAATAATATGTGGTGACTTTAATATTAATGCTGTCTCGAACTCGCATCACTATAAAAAACTTATATCATATATGCTTGAATATAACTTGCGCCAAATTGTTAAAAAGCCGACTAGGGAAACTTCTACATCGTCAACCTGCATTGACCTAATCTTTACTAACAATAAAAATGCGTCAGTATCTATTGAAGACAAAGGTATCTCTGATCACAAAAATTTAGTATACAATTATACATCATCTTCCATGTCACTAAATAAACCCATCTACAAGTTAATTCGGCAGACAAACAATCCAAAATACTTCATACCTTTTAAACTGAAACTGAGAGAAATAACCTGGGAAAACTTACTAATTCCTGAAAACAATATAAACGAGAATTACAACCTATTTGAACACACGTTAAAAGAAATAATGTCCTCCACAATTCCACAAAAACGTATCAAAATAACGAAACTTAGAGCTAATAACTACATAACTAAGGGAATAAATAAATCGTGTAAACATAAAAGACTGTTAAAAACATTAGTAAATCAAACAAAAGATAAAGTTATACAACACCACTACAAAGTGTACTCAAAATTATTAAAAAAATGTGTAAAAATATCTAAAAAACAAAACTACTCACAAGAAATGGATGTATCTAAAAACAAAACTAAGACAATGTGGCAAATAATCAAACGGATAACACGAAAAACCAATAACACAGTTAAAGAAAACCTAAAAATAAATATAAACAATAATATAACAGACTGTCCCTTCACTATCGCAAACGGGTTTAATCAATTTTTTGCTTCAGTAGGCTCACCAAATATGCAAAACAACACCACACAACTATCTAACGACCACGCAGTAATCACACCTACTGTTAATTCTTTGTTCCTAGATTCCGTCACAGAAAGTGAGATACTTGAAATCATCGAAAACCTTGCAAGCAAACAGAGTTGTGGCATTGATGAAATACCCTCAACATTAATAAAGTCATGTGCTTTGGAACTCACTCCTCCGGTAACTTACCTTATTAACCAATCTTTTAAAGAAAAAACATTTCCGTCCCGATTAAAAATTGCAAAAATTAAACCTATACCAAAAAAGGGTGGGAACCTAACCGATCCTAGCCAATACAGACCAATAGCCTTACTACCCGCTTTCTCGAAAATATTCGAAAAAGTTATTACTAAACGCATGAGTAAATTTTTTGAAAAATATAATATTCTAGACAATAACCAATTTGGATTCCGAGAACACCGTTCAACCACACTAGCCGTTTATAAATACACACAGGAAATCCTGACATATATCAAAGACAAAAACTATGCCATAGGTCTCCTACTTGATATGTCCAAAGCATATGATAAAGTGAACCATTCGATCCTATTGAAAAAGTTAGATGGAGTTGGTATCAGAGGAGATATACTGGAATGGCTTAGGTCCTACCTCACAGATAGACAACAATGCGTACAAATAGACTACCTAAACTATGACACAAGTGAACTTTTAAATGTACAGTCGGATACCTTAACTACAAACTGGTCTATACCACAAGGCAGCGTGATTGGCTGTATACTCTTCCTCATCTATATCAATGACCTGCCGAAAATATGCGACCATCTATGTGTACTGTTTGCTGATGACATCTCCATTCTCTTCAAAAGTCCTTCAAATAATCTAGAATACAACACCCAAATTATTGACACATATAACCTCATAAAATCCTGGCTCTTGAATCACAACCTTGAAGTTAATAATAAGAAAACAAAAATCATACAATTCAAACCATACCAAAAACAAAAAATTAACCTTAAGAATATATCTAATACTCTTAAAATAGAAGAAGTTGAAGAATTTAAACTATTGGGTATAACACTAGACTGCCACTTAAATTGGAAAAGACATGTAGACATTACTAAAATAAAACTATCTCAATTCTCATATGGGTTG
Organism: Spodoptera picta; assembly: GCA_038387885.1. Classification (NCBI taxonomy): domain Eukaryota; kingdom Metazoa; phylum Arthropoda; class Insecta; order Lepidoptera; family Noctuidae; genus Spodoptera; species Spodoptera picta. The sequence continues at coordinate 26,686 of JAZHFQ010000321.1, forward strand.
AATGTGTTAAAAACTAACACCAACACACAGTGTGCTCTATCTGCGTACTATGCATATGCATATGCGTGGTTACGCTACGGGATTATTATGTGGGGACACAGTGTAGATGCCAAAGATCTATTCATTGCTCAAAAGAAATGTCTCCGAATAATTTATAATATTAAACCTAGAGATAGTTGCAAACCATATTTTATACGAGAGAAAATACTAACTTTGCCGTCCATCTACATACTAGAACTAGCCAGTTTTGTTAAGAAAAATATCAAAATATTTAATTTCAATAAAAACGAACGCCGAAATACCAAATTGATCCTACCAGCACCTCGACTACAGATGTATAAAAATAGCCCAGAATACCGAAGTATCCAAATTTATAATAAGTTACCTGAGGAAATACGGTCAACCAAAACTCTTTGTATATTCCAAGCTAGATTAAAGTCTCTACTAATCAAAAAATCATACTATAGTATTCAGGAGTATCTCGAAGATAAAAAATGCATTTACAATAAAATAGTACCTACATTGTAATTTTATAATTTACCTGATGATGTTTATTCACAATGATTTTAATATGTTTTCATTCTAAATTATAGAGCCTATGTATTTTATAACCTATGTTAATTTTATTAGTTAAGTTAATTTTATTTTTAATATGTAAGTAATTATAGTTCCTAACTTAATGTGATAATTTCAATTCTCCCCAATTTCAGTAATGTTGCTACTTTAAGTTATTTGTAATGTTTATAATTAAAATGTCTTATAAATAATGTATAAAATAATATAATTGTATCATATAGGTATAGAGGTATAAGTGAAAAAATTTTTTAATAGTAATAAGTTTATAGTGAGTAATTAAGTTAATAATGAATAGAATAAGTACATAATATATTATATGATTATTTAGTTATTATTTATAAGTTAAATTGCTGCGCCCTAACAGGGTGATGTACTGTACTAGTAGTATAATACCACTATGTATATACATTTTGCAATAAATAAATAAATAAATAAATAAATGATTATACGTTAAAAATATGTGATGTTTGAGACATTACTACATACTTATTGTAAATATTCTATGTTCTGCAATACCTACGTTAGG
>JAZHFQ010000324.1:0-34511 GCA_038387885.1 Spodoptera picta
ATAGTGAATCATGAATTCAATATTTATAAATAATGCGATTTATATTAATCTACGTTTAGTTTGACACATGAAATATTTTAACCACTATTAAAAAACAAGACGTAGTTTAAATTGTTCAAAAATTCGAAAGTAACTTAATTAAATAACAATGGGAAGCAAAAACCACTGCTAAATTACGTACAAACCTACAAGAACACAATAAAGTGAACTCAGACGAAAAACGCAGACTCTCGGTAAACGTGATGACGAACGAACAGGTGAGGGGGTAGTTAGCGACCCTTATTGCTATTGTTTGGAGTGATTCTTTGCATGATAATACTATAAATAATAGTCAATAAATAAATTGGTAATAAAACTACAAAGATATTAAATACATATGTCAAAATTATGAACTAAGTGCGTTTTTACAGGAAAAGTCGAAAACGGAACCTATCCACTTCCACCCGCTCTAGCATTCATATGCATTCCAATACTAACTATTCGTCTCATCGATATATCGGGGGTGGGGGCGTGTCGCCGCCCTCTAGAGCGAGACAGACATAGGCGACTGTGATTGGTGGATCTCTCTGTCCGTCAGGCCGCCTCCGCCCGCCACTTGCGATACCGTAGCATAGTACATAAGCGAGCCGGTCGCGCTCTAAAATTTTAGTCGAACACGAGAACACCAACATGATTGCCGCTTGGGTCAGCAACTTGGTCGTTAAAGTCAGCGAAACCCGGATTGGCCGATATATTCGGCGAAAGCTGTACAAAGCGCGTAGAAGGCGACGCCTTGCGCAACTAGAGAATCGGCGGATTGTCGAAAGGGTGACTGGATTGCCGCCGGTGATCGCCCTGCCCTGGGACTGGCGCCCGTGTCACGCCAGTAAACCTATCGACATCCCGCCGAGAAAACGCTTGTTCTAGATCCACGGATCGAAACAAAAGGCCCTTTTCAGGGCCACAATATGATTCCTCGGTTTCTGTCTAACAGATTTATAGCCAAAAACAAAAACGTACCAGCAAATGAGTTGGTTGTTTCACAAAGAAAAAGGTTGGTGCGGTGGCTGGGCAACCGGCTGCCGTGCAACGTGTCGCGGGTTCGATTCCCGCTCGGAACAACACTTTGTGTGATCCACAAATTGTTGTTTCGGGTCTGGATGTCATTGTGTATGTGAACTTGTATGTTCGTAAACGCACCCACGACATAGGAGATAATCCTAATGTGGGGCAAGGTTTTTTTTAAAGAAAATAAAAAATATTCGAGTACAGGTCTGGTAATGTCACCGCCCTAACGGCGAGCGAGACAGATATGGTCGACTTCTAAAATGTCTGATCGCAACTCGAATTAATACGTTTTACTTACGATTTTGAAATTACGCGCAGAGACAGTAGCCGCCATGCTGTTTCGACTTGTGACGTCGTTCCATTTATTTGTTAGAGACCTTAGATTTTTTGAAGTGACATCACGTTGCATGGTGTAAAATGTACATCGTAATGCTGGATGTCCAACCAAGAAGGCGACGCGTGCTTTCCTAGTGGGGCGCTTTCGAGCCTTACGTGAGCTACGTCGTCGTATGTGCGTAGTCTACGTGACTTGTCGCACGGTGCACGCACGACGACGTTTCGGGTGCGTGCGTATTCCGAGGAACTCCCTACTCCAACTATTGTCGGCAAGTGAAGACTCAGTTTTCATCCAGTAGTTAGTCTTTGACTCGACGTTGACACGAACAGTCGTCCATCGGTGATCGGTCATTCTCGGGTACTATATCGAAATACCAAGATGGTCAACCAAATAGCGATTGGTCGCGGTGCTGCACGTAAATTCAATACGTCTAGAATATCAGGTGGTGGCCGTGGAATAGCTGATAGTGGAGTTGTGGAGAGCATTTTACGAGGAAGACGACGTGGAGATATATCAATATCAACAAGATTCCCGAAACGCAACGGACTTATCGCAAAGAAAGACGTCACATGTAAAAGGGACACTCGTATAAACGCTGTGCCATCAGAATGTACCCTAAGCGGTCCAACTAAAATGTTGCTATCTAATTTAGATATTCAAATCTCTAGTTTCGATATTCAAGACCTGTTCTCAGAATGTGGACCTATTATAAATAAATAGTAGATATGAATTATGACAGCACAGAAAGATCCACTAGAACCGTTGAAGTAATTTTTGAAAGATATGCCGATGCGCTAAAGGCGTACGATGAATATGACGGACGGACATTGGATGGGAGAGCAACGCAAATAATTTTGGAAAATCTCAACTTTCAAAACGAAGAAAGAAGTGATGAAAACAAGCGTGGCGAGGACGGACCAGCTGGGAAAGATATCTCAACTGGTGTTACCAAATAACATATTTCAAACTTGAATTGTCGATTCACTGATTCTGACATGCGAGAGTTGTTTTCAGCATTCGACAGTTTTATAAGTGCAGCGATCAATTACGATACAACTGGAAGATCCACAGGCACTGCAGAAATTATTTATCGAAGGAAAGCAGATGCATTAAGAGCATACGACGAGTACCATGGCAGAACATTGGACGGAAGAACGATGTTCATTTCATATACCACTAGTGAGATGACCGATTTTGATGATGCTTACAAAATTATCACCTTCGGGAAATAAAAAATATCGACGGTTGCTGGTGTCTCGAGCAACGTTTCGATTTCGAACGATTTCTCAGAACAAAAAGCCCTTTTCAGGGCTGCAATTCTATGACAGTTTCTATTTAACAGATGGTCAAAAATCGTAACCCTAACTCCCTAATCCTAACACCATGTAATATACTATAATATAATATTACTTTATTAAAAATGTAAATATATATTTCTATATTTCTACAGTGTTGCCGATTTTGTTTTCAAATTTCCCCATTGTAAACCACGTTATACCTCTATAGTGAATCATGAATTCAATATTTTTAAATAATGCGATTTTTACTAATCTACGTTTAGTTTTACACATGAAATATTTTAACCACCATTATAAAACAAGACGTAGTTTAAATTGTTCAAAAATTCGAAAGTAACTTAATTAAATAACAATCGGAGGCAAAAACCACTGCTAAATTACGTACAAACCTACAAGAACACAATAAAGTGAACTCAGACGAAAAACGCAGACTCTCGGTAAACGTGATGACGAACGAACAGGTGAGGGGGTAGTTAGCGACCCTTATTGCTATTGTTTGGAGTGATTCTTTGCATGATAATACTATAAATAATAGTCAATAAATAAATTGGTAATAAAACTACAAAGATATTAAATACATATGTCAAAATTATGAACTAAGTGCGTTTTTACAGGAAAAGTCGAAAACGGAACCTATCCACTTCCACGCGCTCTAGCATTCAAATGCATTCCAATACTAACTATTCGTCTCATCGATATATCGGGGGTGGGGGCGTGTCGCCGCCCTCTAGAGCGAGACAGACATAGGCGACTGTGATTGGTGGATCTCTCTGTCCGTCAGGCCGCCTCCGCCCGCCACTTGCGATACCGTAGCATAGTACATAAGCGAGCCGGTCGCGCTCTAAAATTTTAGTCGAACACGAGAACACCAACATGATTGCCGCTTGGGTCAGCAACTTGGTCGTTAAAGTCAGCGAAACCCGGATTGGCCGATATATTCGGCGAAAGCTGTACAAAGCGCGTAGAAGGCGACGCCTTGCGCAACTAGAGAATCGGCGGATTGTCGAAAGGGTGACTGGATTGCCGCCGGTGATCGCCCTGCCCTGGGACTGGCGCCCGTGTCACGCCAGTAAACCTATCGACATCCCGCCGAGAAAACGCTTGTTCTAGATCCACGGATCGAAACAAAAGGCCCTTTTCAGGGCCACAATATGATTCCTCGGTTTCTGTCTAACAGATTTATAGCCAAAAACAAAAACGTACCAGCAAATGAGTTGGTTGTTTCACAAAGAAAAAGGTTGGTGCGGTGGCTGGGCAACCGGCTGCCGTGCAACGTGTCGCGGGTTCGATTCCCGCTCGGAACAACACTTTGTGTGATCCACAAATTGTTGTTTCGGGTCTGGATGTCATTGTGTATGTGAACTTGTATGTTCGTAAACGCACCCACGACATAGGAGATAATCCTAATGTGGGGCAAGGTTTTTTTTAAAGAAAATAAAAAATATTCGAGTACAGGTCTGGTAATGTCACCGCCCTAACGGCGAGCGAGACAGATATGGTCGACTTCTAAAATGTCTGATCGCAACTCGAATTAATACGTTTTACTTACGATTTTGTACAAGAACACAATAAAGTGAACTCAGACGAAAAACGCAGACTCTCGGTAAACGTGATGACGAACGAACAGGTGAGGGGGTAGTTAGCGACCCTTATTGCTATTGTTTGGCGTGATTCTTTGCATCCATAATACTATGAACAATAGTCAATAAATAAATTGGTAATAAAACTACAAAGATATTAAATACATATGTCAAAATTATGAACTAAGTGCGTTTTTACAGGAAAAGTCGAAAACGGAACCTATCCACTTCCACGCGCTCTAGCATTCAAATGCATTCCAATACTAACTATTCGTCTCATCGATATATCGGGGGTGGGGGCGTGTCGCCGCCCTCTAGAGCGAGACAGACATAGGCGACTGTGATTGGTGGATCTCTCTGTCCGTCAGGCCGCCTCCGCCCGCCACTTGCGATACCGTAGCATAGTACATAAGCGAGCCGGTCGCGCTCTAAAATTTTAGTCGAACACGAGAACACCAACATGATTGCCGCTTGGGTCAGCAACTTGGTCGTTAAAGTCAGCGAAACCCGGATTGGCCGATATATTCGGCGAAAGCTGTACAAAGCGCGTAGAAGGCGACGCCTTGCGCAACTAGAGAATCGGCGGATTGTCGAAAGGGTGACTGGATTGCCGCCGGTGATCGCCCTGCCCTGGGACTGGCGCCCGTGTCACGCCAGTAAACCTATCGACATCCCGCCGAGAAAACGCTTGTTCTAGATCCACGGATCGAAACAAAAGGCCCTTTTCAGGGCCACAATATGATTCCTCGGTTTCTGTCTAACAGATTTATAGCCAAAAACAAAAACGTACCAGCAAATGAGTTGGTTGTTTCACAAAGAAAAAGGTTGGTGCGGTGGCTGGGCAACCGGCTGCCGTGCAACGTGTCGCGGGTTCGATTCCCGCTCGGAACAACACTTTGTGTGATCCACAAATTGTTGTTTCGGGTCTGGATGTCATTGTGTATGTGAACTTGTATGTTCGTAAACGCACCCACGACATAGGAGATAATCCTAATGTGGGGCAAGGTTTTTTTTAAAGAAAATAAAAAATATTCGAGTACAGGTCTGGTAATGTCACCGCCCTAACGGCGAGCGAGACAGATATGGTCGACTTCTAAAATGTCTGATCGCAACTCGAATTAATACGTTTTACTTACGATTTTGAAATTACGCGCAGAGACAGTAGCCGCCATGCTGTTTCGACTTGTGACGTCGTTCCATTTATTTGTTAGAGACCTTAGATTTTTTGAAGTGACATCACGTTGCATGGTGTAAAATGTACATCGTAATGCTGGATGTCCAACCAAGAAGGCGACGCGTGCTTTCCTAGTGGGGCGCTTTCGAGCCTTACGTGAGCTACGTCGTCGTATGTGCGTAGTCTACGTGACTTGTCGCACGGTGCACGCACGACGACGTTTCGGGTGCGTGCGTATTCCGAGAAACTCCCTACTCCAACTATTGTCGGCAAGTGAAGACTCAGTTTTCATCCAGTAGTTAGTCTTTGACTCGACGTTGACACGAACAGTCGTCCATCGGTGATCGGTCATTCTCGGGTACTATATCGAAATACCAAGATGGTCAACCAAATAGCGATTGGTCGCGGTGCTGCACGTAAATTCAATACGTCTAGAATATCAGGTGGTGGCCGTGGAATAGCTGATAGTGGAGTTGTGGAGAGCATTTTACGAGGAAGACGACGTGGAGATATATCAATATCAACAAGATTCCCGAAACGCAACGGACTTATCGCAAAGAAAGACGTCACATGTAAAAGGGACACTCGTATAAACGCTGTGCCATCAGAATGTACCCTAAGCGGTCCAACTAAAATGTTGCTATCTAATTTAGATATTCAAATCTCTAGTTTCGATATTCAAGACCTGTTCTCAGAATGTGGACCTATTATAAATAAATAGTAGATATGAATTATGACAGCACAGAAAGATCCACTAGAACCGTTGAAGTAATTTTTGAAAGATATGCCGATGCACTAAAGGCGTACGATGAATATGACGGACGGACATTGGATGGGAGAGCAATGCAAATAATTTTGGAAAATCTCAACTTTCAAAACGAAGAAAGAAGTGATGAAAACAAGCGTGGCGAGGACGGACCAGCTGGGAAAGATATCTCAACTGGTGTTACCAAATAACATATTTCAAACTTGAATTGTCGATTCACTGATTCTGACATGCGAGAGTTGTTTTCAGCATTCGACAGTTTTATAAGTGCAGCGATCAATTACGATACAACTGGAAGATCCACAGGCACTGCAGAAATTATTTATCGAAGGAAAGCAGATGCATTAAGAGCATACGACGAGTACCATGGCAGAACATTGGACGGAAGAACGATGTTCATTTCATATACCACTAGTGAGATGACCGATTTTGATGATGCTTACAAAATTATCACCTTCGGGAAATAAAAAATATCGACGGTTGCTGGTGTCTCGAGCAACGTTTCGATTTCGAACGATTTCTCAGAACAAAAAGCCCTTTTCAGGGCTGCAATTCTATGACAGTTTCTATTTAACAGATGGTCAAAAATCGTAACCCTAACTCCCTAATCCTAACACCATGTAATATACTATAATATAATATTACTTTATTAAAAATGTAAATATATATTTCTATATTTCTACAGTGTTGCCGATTTTGTTTTCAAATTTCCCCATTGTAAACCACGTTATACCTCTATAGTGAATCATGAATTCAATATTTTTAAATAATGCGATTTTTACCAATCTACGTTTAGTTTTACACATGAAATATTTTAACCACCATTATAAAACAAGACGTAGTTTAAATTGTTCAAAAATTCGAAAGTAACTTAATTAAATAACAATCGGAGGCAAAAACCACTGCTAAATTACGTACAAACCTACAAGAACACAATAAAGTGAACTCAGACGAAAAACGCAGACTCTCGGTAAACGTGATGACGAACGAACAGGTGAGGGGGTAGTTAGCGACCCTTATTGCTATTGTTTGGAGTGATTCTTTGCATGATAATACTATAAATAATAGTCAATAAATAAATTGGTAATAAAACTACAAAGATATTAAATACATATGTCAAAATTATGAACTAAGTGCGTTTTTACAGGAAAAGTCGAAAACGGAACCTATCCACTTCCACGCGCTCTAGCATTCAAATGCATTCCAATACTAACTATTCGTCTCATCGATATATCGGGGGTGGGGGCGTGTCGCCGCCCTCTAGAGCGAGACAGACATAGGCGACTGTGATTGGTGGATCTCTCTGTCCGTCAGGCCGCCTCCGCCCGCCACTTGCGATACCGTAGCATAGTACATAAGCGAGCCAGTCGCGCTCTAAAATTTTAGTCGAACACGAGAACACCAACATGATTGCCGCTTGGGTCAGCAACTTGGTCGTTAAAGTCAGCGAAACCCGGATTGGCCGATATATTCGGCGAAAGCTGTACAAAGCGCGTAGAAGGCGACGCCTTGCGCAACTAGAGAATCGGCGGATTGTCGAAAGGGTGACTGGATTGCCGCCGGTGATCGCCCTGCCCTGGGACTGGCGCCCGTGTCACGCCAGTAAACCTATCGACATCCCGCCGAGAAAACGCTTGTTCTAGATCCACGGATCGAAACAAAAGGCCCTTTTCAGGGCAACAATATGATTCCTCGGTTTCTGTCTAACAGATTTATAGCCAAAAACAAAAACGTACCAGCAAATGAGTTGGTTGTTTCACAAAGAAAAAGGTTGGTGCGGTGGCTGGGCAACCGGCTGCCGTGCAACGTGTCGCGGGTTCGATTCCCGCTCGGAACAACACTTTGTGTGATCCACAAATTGTTGTTTCGGGTCTGGATGTCATTGTGTATGTGAACTTGTATGTTCGTAAACGCACCCACGACATAGGAGATAATCCTAATGTGGGGCAAGGTTTTTTTTAAAGAAAATAAAAAATATTCGAGTACAGGTCTGGTAATGTCACCGCCCTAACGGCGAGCGAGACAGATATGGTCGACTTCTAAAATGTCTGATCGCAACTCGAATTAATACGTTTTACTTACGATTTTGAAATTACGCGCAGAGACAGTAGCCGCCATGCTGTTTCGACTTGTGACGTCGTTCCATTTATTTGTTAGAGACCTTAGATTTTTTGAAGTGACATCACGTTGCATGGTGTAAAATGTACATCGTAATGCTGGATGTCCAACCAAGAAGGCGACGCGTGCTTTCCTAGTGGGGCGCTTTCGAGCCTTACGTGAGCTACGTCGTCGTATGTGCGTAGTCTACGTGACTTGTCGCACGGTGCACGCACGACGACGTTTCGGGTGCGTGCGTATTCCGAGAAACTCCCTACTCCAACTATTGTCGGCAAGTGAAGACTCAGTTTTCATCCAGTAGTTAGTCTTTGACTCGACGTTGACACGAACAGTCGTCCATCGGTGATCGGTCATTCTCGGGTACTATATCGAAATACCAAGATGGTCAACCAAATAGCGATTGGTCGCGGTGCTGCACGTAAATTCAATACGTCTAGAATATCAGGTGGTGGCCGTGGAATAGCTGATAGTGGAGTTGTGGAGAGCATTTTACGAGGAAGACGACGTGGAGATATATCAAAATCAACAAGATTCCCGAAACGCAACGGACTTATCGCAAAGAAAGACGTCACATGTAAAAGGGACACTCGTATAAACGCTGTGCCATCAGAATGTACCCTAAGCGGTCCAACTAAAATGTTGCTATCTAATTTAGATATTCAAATCTCTAGTTTCGATATTCAAGACCTGTTCTCAGAATGTGGACCTATTATAAATAAATAATAGATATGAATTATGACAGCACAGAAAGATCCACTAGAACCGTTGAAGTAATTTTTGAAAGATATGCCGATGCGCTAAAGGCGTACGATGAATATGACGGACGGACATTGGATGGGAGAGCAATGCAAATAATTTTGGAAAATCTCAACTTTCAAAACGAAGAAAGAAGTGATGAAAACAAGCGTGGCGAGGACGGACCAGCTGGGAAAGATATCTCAACTGGTGTTACCAAATAACATATTTCAAACTTGAATTGTCGATTCACTGATTCTGACATGCGAGAGTTGTTTTCAGCATTCGACAGTTTTATAAGTGCAGCGATCAATTACGATACAACTGGAAGATCCACAGGCACTGCAGAAATTATTTATCGAAGGAAAGCAGATGCATTAAGAGCATACGACGAGTACCATGGCAGAACATTGGACGGAAGAACGATGTTCATTTCATATACCACTAGTGAGATGACCGATTTTGATGATGCTTACAAAATTATCACCTTCGGGAAATAAAAAATATCGACGGTTGCTGGTGTCTCGAGCAACGTTTCGATTTCGAACGATTTCTCAGAACAAAAAGCCCTTTTCAGGGCTGCAATTCTATGACAGTTTCTATTTAACAGATGGTCAAAAATCGTAACCCTAACTCCCTAATCCTAACACCATGTAATATACTATAATATAATATTACTTTATTAAAAATGTAAATATATATTTCTATATTTCTACAGTGTTGCCGATTTTGTTTTCAAATTTCCCCATTGTAAACCACGTTATACCTCTATAGTGAATCATGAATTCAATATTTTTAAATAATGCGATTTTTACTAATCTACGTTTAGTTTTACACATGAAATATTTTAACCACCATTATAAAACAAGACGTAGTTTAAATTGTTCAAAAATTCGAAAGTAACTTAATTAAATAACAATCGGAGGCAAAAACCACTGCTAAATTACGTACAAACCTACAAGAACACAATAAAGTGAACTCAGACGAAAAACGCAGACTCTCGGTAAACGTGATGACGAACGAACAGGTGAGGGGGTAGTTAGCGACCCTTATTGCTATTGTTTGGAGTGATTCTTTGCATGATAATACTATAAATAATAGTCAATAAATAAATTGGTAATAAAACTACAAAGATATTAAATACATATGTCAAAATTATGAACTAAGTGCGTTTTTACAGGAAAAGTCGAAAACGGAACCTATCCACTTCCACGCGCTCTAGCATTCAAATGCATTCCAATACTAACTATTCGTCTCATCTATATATCGGGGGTGGGGGCGTGTCGCCGCCCTCTAGAGCGAGACAGACATAGGCGACTGTGATTGGTGGATCTCTCTGTCCGTCAGGCCGCCTCCGCCCCCCACTTGCGATACCGTAGCATAGTACATAAGCGAGCCGGTCGCGCTCTAAAATTTTAGTCGAACACGAGAACACCAACATGATTGCCGCTTGGGTCAGCAACTTGGTCGTTAAAGTCAGCGAAACCCGGATTGGCCGATATATTCGGCGAAAGCTGTACAAAGCGCGTAGAAGGCGACGCCTTGCGCAACTAGAGAATCGGCGGATTGTCGAAAGGGTGACTGGATTGCCGCCGGTGATCGCCCTGCCCTGGGACTGGCGCCCGTGTCACGCCAGTAAACCTATCGACATCCCGCCGAGAAAACGCTTGTTCTAGATCCACGGATCGAAACAAAAGGCCCTTTTCAGGGCCACAATATGATTCCTCGGTTTCTGTCTAACAGATTTATAGCCAAAAACAAAAACGTACCAGCAAATGAGTTGGTTGTTTCACAAAGAAAAAGGTTGGTGCGGTGGCTGGGCAACCGGCTGCCGTGCAACGTGTCGCGGGTTCGATTCCCGCTCGGAACAACACTTTGTGTGATCCACAAATTGTTGTTTCGGGTCTGGATGTCATTGTGTATGTGAACTTGTATGTTCGTAAACGCACCCACGACATAGGAGATAATCCTAATGTGGGGCAAGGTTTTTTTTAAAGAAAATAAAAAATATTCGAGTACAGGTCTGGTAACGTCACCGCCCTAACGGCGAGCGAGACAGATATGGTCGACTTCTAAAATGTCTGATCGCAACTCGAATTAATACGTTTTACTTACGATTTTGAAATTACGCGCAGAGACAGTAGCCGCCATGCTGTTTCGACTTGTGACGTCGTTCCATTTATTTGTTAGAGACCTTAGATTTTTTGAAGTGACATCACGTTGCATGGTGTAAAATGTACATCGTAATGCTGGATGTCCAACCAAGAAGGCGACGCGTGCTTTCCTAGTGGGGCGCTTTCGAGCCTTACGTGAGCTACGTCGTCGTATGTGCGTAGTCTACGTGACTTGTCGCACGGTGCACGCACGACGACGTTTCGGGTGCGTGCGTATTCCGAGAAACTCCCTACTCCAACTATTGTCGGCAAGTGAAGACTCAGTTTTCATCCAGTAGTTAGTCTTTGACTCGACGTTGACACGAACAGTCGTCCATCGGTGATCGGTCATTCTCGGGTACTATATCGAAATACCAAGATGGTCAACCAAATAGCGATTGGTCGCGGTGCTGCACGTAAATTCAATACGTCTAGAATATCAGGTGGTGGCCGTGGAATAGCTGATAGTGGAGTTGTGGGGAGCATTTTACGAGGAAGACGACGTGGAGATATATCAAAATCAACAAGATTCCCGAAACGCAACGGACTTATCGCAAAGAAAGACGTCACATGTAAAAGGGACACTCGTATAAACGCTGTGCCATCAGAATGTACCCTAAGCGGTCCAACTAAAATGTTGCTATCTAATTTAGATATTCAAATCTCTAGTTTCGATATTCAAGACCTGTTCTCAGAATGTGGACCTATTATAAATAAATAGTAGATATGAATTATGACAGCACAGAAAGATCCACTAGAACCGTTGAAGTAATTTTTGAAAGATATGCCGATGCACTAAAGGCGTACGATGAATATGACGGACGGACATTGGATGGGAGAGCAATGCAAATAATTTTGGAAAATCTCAACTTTCAAAACGAAGAAAGAAGTGATGAAAACAAGCGTGGCGAGGACGGACCAGCTGGGAAAGATATCTCAACTGGTGTTACCAAATAACATATTTCAAACTTGAATTGTCGATTCACTGATTCTGACATGCGAGAGTTGTTTTCAGCATTCGACAGTTTTATAAGTGCAGCGATCAATTACGATACAACTGGAAGATCCACAGGCACTGCAGAAATTATTTATCGAAGGAAAGCAGATGCATTAAGAGCATACGACGAGTACCATGGCAGAACATTGGACGGAAGAACGATGTTCATTTCATATACCACTAGTGAGATGACCGATTTTGATGATGCTTACAAAATTATCACCTTCGGGAAATAAAAAATATCGACGGTTGCTGGTGTCTCGAGCAACGTTTCGATTTCGAACGATTTCTCAGAACAAAAAGCCCTTTTCAGGGCTGCAATTCTATGACAGTTTCTATTTAACAGATGGTCAAAAATCGTAACCCTAACTCCCTAATCCTAACACCATGTAATATACTATAATATAATATTACTTTATTAAAAATGTAAATATATATTTCTATATTTCTACAGTGTTGCCGATTTTGTTTTCAAATTTCCCCATTGTAAACCACGTTATACCTCTATAGTGAATCATGAATTCAATATTTTTAAATAATGCGATTTTTACTAATCTACGTTTAGTTTTACACATGAAATATTTTAACCACCATTATAAAACAAGACGTAGTTTAAATTGTTCAAAAATTCGAAAGTAACTTAATTAAATAACAATCGGAGGCAAAAACCACTGCTAAATTACGTACAAACCTACAAGAACACAATAAAGTGAACTCAGACGAAAAACGCAGACTCTCGGTAAACGTGATGACGAACGAACAGGTGAGGGGGTAGTTAGCGACCCTTATTGCTATTGTTTGGAGTGATTCTTTGCATGATAATACTATAAATAATAGTCAATAAATAAATTGGTAATAAAACTACAAAGATATTAAATACATATGTCAAAATTATGAACTAAGTGCGTTTTTACAGGAAAAGTCGAAAACGGAACCTATCCACTTCCACGCGCTCTAGCATTCAAATGCATTCCAATACTAACTATTCGTCTCATCGATATATCGGGGGTGGGGGCGTGTCGCCGCCCTCTAGAGCGAGACAGACATAGGCGACTGTGATTGGTGGATCTCTCTGTCCGTCAGGCCGCCTCCGCCCCCCACTTGCGATACCGTAGCATAGTACATAAGCGAGCCGGTCGCGCTCTAAAATTTTAGGATTCGCCGCGCAGCCAAGGAGGACGGACACCAACCTGCACCTCACCGCTCGGACCGCAATCTACAAGAAGCACTCGACCGAAGCTCGGACGCGGACGGCTCGCCCACACTAGTGCGCGCTCGGCCGTTGCCCCGATAACGCGTGGCCCTCCGTCGTGTCCGGTGCCCGGTCAGCCACCAGCGGCTAGCCCCGGGTAGCGGCTCGGCGGGTCCCCCGCGCGGGGTACCGACCGACGCGTCGCCGAAGCGCCGCCATAAAGCAACAACCATTGGCGGGTGGCGCCACTGCGCACACCCGCACCCATCATGCCTCACGGAGGCCGCGAGGCACCACCATCACCGCGCTCCTCCAAGCTCAGCAAGGGCAAAGGACGCATATTCAAAAACCCCCGACTGCAGCCGACGGATATAAGGGCGCTACAGGCAGTCGCGAGGCAGTACAACGCGACTGCCACCCCTTCTTCAACCCTGACAGGAAGCACTGTAGGAGCGGGGGAGGAATTTTTCCCCCCGCCCCCCTCGATACCCGACACCCCGGCGTCGCCCTCACCGCCGCCGCGCGCGACCCGCCCCGACTGGCCCGCGCCGACTGATGCCAGCACGCCGGCACCGGAACCGATGGACGTGGGTGTCCCACACCCATCCACCACCGACCGCGACGCGGGTGCCGTACACCCGACCACCGCTGGACCTCTCGCGGGTGGTACACAACCACCATCCGCGATACCCCGACCGACCACACGACCGCACGGGAATGCGGTACCTACACGGTCTACACCCGCTGCGACCATCGCCCCCCGCCCCCCTGCCCTCACCCCCGCAACACCTGCCGGCGGGGCAAGGGTAGAAACACGCCCTGCTACGGCTCCGCCACGACAGCAGAAACCTAAGAGGCCACAACAGGGACCACCGACGGCGCCCACACGCGCCCCGGCGCCCCGAGCTGCGCCCTCACGCTCCGCGCCCCTGCTCACCACGCCCCCCAACAGTATTATGCCGGAGCGTTTCCCGTCCCCACCAAAGGAACCGGTGAAGCGACAGGCGATCTTCACCACCCCGCCTTTCCACCCGCCGCAAATGCTTCCACCATTCGCGCCGCCACCGCAAGACACTGCGCCCCCGACGTCGTACGCAGCCGCCACCGCGACCAGAACCGTGGAAGCGCGCGCCCCCGCATCCACCTCGACGGGCCACGCCGACACAACAGAGACAAGCACCCCCGCCGCCGACAACGCATGCGCCCCCGCACCCGGACCACCGAGTGCCCCCGCCCCCAAGGCGCGCTACCCACCACTCATCGTTGAGAAGCTCCCCGACTGGGTCGAGCACTTCACGGTGCTGAGGAAGCGCCTGGGACATGCGCCCAACGCGCGCCCCTTCGGAAAGGGAGTGCGCTTCACGCCGCGCTCCGACGCTGAGTATAGGAGCATCCAGGCCTACCTATCGGACCTGGAAAAGACAAAGGGGATCGCCTGGTTCTCCTACTCGCTCCCGGCGGAGCGCAATGCAAAGGTGGCCATACGTGGGCTACCCGTCGACACCCCAACGGACGCCATACAAGAGGCACTACGAGCAGCCGGCTTCAACGCGGAATATGTCCGCCCAATCCGTGCGCGCCAGGGAAGACCAGGGTGTCTCTACTACGCCCAGGTGGCGCGCACCGACACCACCATCCCGGGCATATACGGAGTAACGGAATTACTCAGCATGCCCGGGATCAAGATCGAAGCATGGCGGGGCAAGAAAGGCCCCGCGCAGTGCCACCGCTGCCAGCAGTTCCGGCACTCATCGCACAACTGCCACCGGCCCATGGCCTGTGTGCGGTGCGGCGAGTCTCACCCGGCCAGCGAGTGCCCCCGCCCGAGGGAGGAACCACCGACCTGCGCGAACTGCGGAGGCGCACACACGGCGAATAACTCGTCGTGTCCCGTATACCGCCGAGAGACGCGCAACCCAAAGGCGGGAACCGTGGCGCGCACCGCCCCCACCACCGCTCCAAAACCCACACCAGCACAAGCGCAGCCAGGGGGCGAGAATAACGCCCCGGGCTCACTGATGGCCGCAGCAAACGAGCCGGGCGCAAAACCAGGCAGAAAGCGCAGACGCAGGAAGGCGAAGCGGGCACTCCCCGCCGCCGCCGCCACCACCACCCCCGCCCCCGCTCCCGCCCCCGCCGCCGCCCACGCCACCCACACCGCTACCAAAGCCAGGGCGCCTGCCGCCCCCGCGACCAAGGCGCCGGTCACCGCAGCAACCGGAAGAGCGAAGAGACCAACAGCGCCACAGCCTCCACCAAGACCGCTGCTCACAGTAAATGACGTCGTCCGCATCCTGCAGGGGATCGTGACGGCGCTCATCCAAAAGCAAGACGACCCAGTGCCGCTGCTCCTAGACGCAATCAAGTCACTGATTTGCGATGGACCAGCGGCACCTTAGAATCATATTCTGGAACGCCAATGGGATGTCCCCCGAGAAGGCCAGGCTGTTGAAGCTGCTGCTAGACCAGCGCCAAGCTGATATAGCCCTGATCAACGAGACGCACCTCAAACCAGTGGACAAACTGAAGCTGGCTGGCTTCCATGTCTACCGGGAGGACCACACCTCGCCATCAGGGATTGCCTACAGAGGACTGGCAATCCTGGTCAGGAGAAGAATCGTCCACCAGCTGCTGCCGGTGCCAACGCTAGGCGCGTCGTATGCGCTGGGCGTGGAGATCTGCATTAACCACCAGCCAACCCGGGTGTTCGCGTTCTACAGGCCGCCGCAACACCGCCTCGCAGTGGCTGACGTCCGCATCCTGCTGGACTCGCCACTGCCAACCATCATTGCCGGCGACTTCAATCTGAAACACACGGCATGGAACGCGAATACCGACACCGCAGAAGGCAACCGCCTACTCGACGATGCAGAGCTCCACAACTACGTGGTGCTTGGGTCGGAGGCCCCGACACACTACCCAGGCAACCCGCAGCAATTACCCGACGTCATAGACCTAGCTATCTTGCGCGGCATCACCGCGACGACCAGCTGTGACGTCTTGGACGATCATCTCCGGTCAGACCACCAGCCAGTGAGTCTGACTATCGAGGACATCCCACAACACCTGCGACCTCTACCCTCTCGCCCACGGCGGGACTGGCGCTCCTTCGCCGCACACATGGCACGGAACTCGCCATCCTACCGTGTCGACACGCCCGCAGACGTCGACCGACTCGCCGCCGACTTCACCGTGGCCACCCAGGCCGCACTAACCGAGTCCCAGATGGCGAGCGTCTCGACACCAGGAAGACCACCGCCGCTACCGACCGCCATACGCGCCATGATCGAGAGGAAGAGGAGACTTCGCAGACAATGGCAGAAAACCCGATGCCCGGCCATGAAACACGCGCTCAATGCTCTGGCCGCCAAAATCTCATCCGCAGTGGCAAACCACGCGGCCGAATCATGGCAGCGAGCCATCGAGCACACGAGCGACGACTGGTCGGGTATACACCGACTTTGCCGCAAGCTCTCTGGGAAGCCAGCTCCGATCAGGCCCCTCCTAGCCGGTGACGGTACCCCCCGCTACCGAGCCGAGGACCGAGCGGAGCTCTTCGCCGACTCCCTGGAGAGCCAGTTCCAGCCCAACCCAGCCCGCAATGTGCAGCACACAGCAGCTATCGAGCTCCAGGTAGCGCAGTACCTAGAGCAACCGATCTCCCCAGATGAGGACCCAGTGGTGCTCTCCCCTGGCGTGGTGCGACGCATGGCTCTGCGAGCCCCACTACGCAAGGCGCCCGGCCCGGACGGAGTGCCAAACGAAGCCCTTCGTCACCTGCCGCCGCGAGGAATCGCGACACTCACGCGGCTCTTTAATGGCATCCTCCGTACCGGACACTTCCCAACCAAGTGGAAGCTAGGCAGAGTAATAATGCTGCCCAAACAGGGGAAGAACATGCTGCTGCCGGGGAGCTATCGCCCCATCACGCTCCTAGACACCACCTCGAAACTTTTCGAGAAGCTGCTGTTGGTGCACTTGCGCCCACACCTCCAGCCACGCGGCGAACAATTCAGCTTCAGGGCCGAACATTCCACCACCCTGCAAGTGGCGAGGGTACTGCACGACCTGGCGGCCGCGCGCAACAAGCGCGAGCGCGCCGCGGCAGTATTCCTCGACATGGAGAAGGCGTTCGACCGCGTCTGGCATGCCGGCCTGCTCAGCAAGCTGGCCACATCTACTACTCCTCGACGACTAGTCAAGATTGTGGCCACCTTCCTGCACGACAGAACCTTCCAAGTGGCAGTGGAAGGCACTCTGTCGACCGAGCGAAACATCCGTGCCGGCGTGCCCCAGGGAAGCTGTATCTCACCTGTGTGCTACTGCGTGTACACGGACGACATCCCCGTCGTGGACGGCGCCAAGCTAGCACTATACGCCGACGACGCCGCCTACTACACGACGTCGATGAATCCCAGGCACGCAGTAGCCAAACTGCAGCGCGCCTTAGATGCACTCCCTGAATGGCTGGAGAAGTGGAGATTGGCCGTGAACGTGGCCAAGACACAGGCACTCGCCGTGGGGATCATGAAGCCAACACCCATTACCCTCATGGGAGAGCAGGTCCGGTGGGCGCCGAGAGTTAAATACCTCGGCGTGACCATCGACCGCTCGCTTTCCATGATGCCCCACGTGCAGCAGGCTGTTGCTCGGGCGCGCACCGCGCGTCACCTCCTACGCCCGGTCATCGACTCGGCACTGCCTCTCCGTGCGAAGCTCGGCATCTACAAGGCCTACGTCCGGACACGGCTTACCTACGCCGCCCCGGCATGGTACGCGCTCGTGTCCGAATCAAACCGGAAACGCCTCCGTGCGCAGCAGTCGCTGACGCTGCGCACCATCGTCAAGGCCCCGCGCTTCGTACGGAACGCGACAATCGCCCGAGACCTCGGCGTAGAGAGCATCGACGCCTTCGTGCAGCGCCTGAGCACCAATATGTTCGAGCGCTCTGACCGGTCGCGACACGACCACCTCCGGGAGCTGGCGCCCTATCACCGGCGCCCCCCCGACGGCCTCGGACTCCCGCGAGACCTGGTCCCCCCGACCGACGCATCAAGCGCTGCGTGAGTCCCCCGCTCGCCAAGGCGAGTCGGTAGAGACCCCGCCCCCCTCCCCCACCGGACACGACCGCGCGCCGCTACCAGACCGCCACTCGCCGGGCTCCCCCCGGCTCGAGCGCGGCCCCCAGCGGCGCCCCCACTGGACATGAACATCCCGCCAACAGCTTGCTGCTCGCTGGGCCTGCCCGGCTAGAGCGCGGCCCACGGCGGGGTAAAACCATCGGACTCGACACCGCATCGGGCCCCGCAAGGAGCCCGACTAACCCAACCCCTCGCCTGCAGTCGCAGGCAGCGCCAGACACCGCCGAGACAGGCCTCGGCCCGGAACGCGCGACCTCACGCCCCAAGTCAGGGACGGAGAGATGACCACGAAGTGTCTAAAATTTTAGTCGAACACGAGAACACCAACATGATTGCCGCTTGGGTCAGCAACTTGGTCGTTAAAGTCAGCGAAACCCGGATTGGCCGATATATTCGGCGAAAGCTGTACAAAGCGCGTAGAAGGCGACGCCTTGCGCAACTAGAGAATCGGCGGATTGTCGAAAGGGAGACTGGATTGCCGCCGGTGATCGCCCTGCCCTGGGACTGGCGCCCGTGTCACGCCAGTAAACCTATCGACATCCCGCCGAGAAAACGCTTGTTCTAGATCCACGGATCGAAACAAAAGGCCCTTTTCAGGGCCACAATATGATTCCTCGGTTTCTGTCTAACAGATTTATAGCCAAAAACAAAAACGTACCAGCAAATGAGTTGGTTGTTTCACAAAGAAAAAGGTTGGTGCGGTGGCTGGGCAACCGGCTGCCGTGCAACGTGTCGCGGGTTCGATTCCCGCTCGGAACAACACTTTGTGTGATCCACAAATTGTTGTTTCGGGTCTGGATGTCATTGTGTATGTGAACTTGTATGTTCGTAAACGCACCCACGACATAGGAGATAATCCTAATGTGGGGCAAGGTTTTTTTTAAAGAAAATAAAAAATATTCGAGTACAGGTCTGGTAACGTCACCGCCCTAACGGCGAGCGAGACAGATATGGTAGACTTCTAAAATGTCTGATCGCAACTCGAATTAATACGTTTTACTTACGATTTTGAAATTACGCGCAGAGACAGTAGCCGCCATGCTGTTTCGACTTGTGACGTCGTTCCATTTATTTGTTAGAGACCTTAGATTTTTTGAAGTGACATCACGTTGCATGGTGTAAAATGTACATCGTAATGCTGGATGTCCAACCAAGAAGGCGACGCGTGCTTTCCTAGTGGGGCGCTTTCGAGCCTTACGTGAGCTACGTCGTCGTATGTGCGTAGTCTACGTGACTTGTCGCACGGTGCACGCACGACGACGTTTCGGGTGCGTGCGTATTCCGAGAAACTCCCTACTCCAACTATTGTCGGCAAGTGAAGACTCAGTTTTCATCCAGTAGTTAGTATTTGACTCGACGTTGACACGAACAGTCGTCCATCGGTGATCGGTCATTCTCGGGTACTATATCGAAATACCAAGATGGTCAACCAAATAGCGATTGGTCGCGGTGCTGCACGTAAATTCAATACGTCTAGAATATCAGGTGGTGGCCGTGGAATAGCTGATAGTGGAGTTGTGGAGAGCATTTTACGAGGAAGACGACGTGGAGATATATCAAAATCAACCAGATTCCCGAAACGCAACGGACTTATCGCAAAGAAAGACGTCACATGTAAAAGGGACACTCGTATAAACGCTGTGCCATCAGAATGTACCCTAAGCGGTCCAACTAAAATGTTGCTATCTAATTTAGATATTCAAATCTCTAGTTTCGATATTCAAGACCTGTTCTCAGAATGTGGACCTATTATAAATAAATAGTAGATATGAATTATGACAGCACAGAAAGATCCACTAGAACCGTTGAAGTAATTTTTGAAAGATATGCCGATGCACTAAAGGCGTACGATGAATATGACGGATGGACATTGGATGGGAGAGCAATGCAAATAATTTTGGAAAATCTCAACTTTCAAAACGAAGAAAGAAGTGATGAAAACAAGCGTGGCGAGGACGGACCAGCTGGGAAAGATATCTCAACTGGTGTTACCAAATAACATATTTCAAACTTGAATTGTCGATTCACTGATTCTGACATGCGAGAGTTGTTTTCAGCATTCGACAGTTTTATAAGTGCAGCGATCAATTACGATACAACTGGAAGATCCACAGGCACTGCAGAAATTATTTATCGAAGGAAAGCAGATGCATTAAGAGCATACGACGAGTACCATGGCAGAACATTGGACGGAAGAACGATAAAAATATTCGAGTACAGGTCTGGTAACGTCACCGCCCTAACGGCGAGCGAGACAGATATGGTCGACTTCTAAAATGTCTGATCGCAACTCGAATTAATACGTTTTACTTACGATTTTGAAATTACGCGCAGAGACAGTAGCCGCCATGCTGTTTCGACTTGTGACGTCGTTCCATTTATTTGTTAGAGACCTTAGATTTTTTGAAGTGACATCACGTTGCATGGTGTAAAATGTACATCGTAATGCTGGATGTCCAACCAAGAAGGCGACGCGTGCTTTCCTAGTGGGGCGCTTTCGAGCCTTACGTGAGCTACGTCGTCGTATGTGCGTAGTCTACGTGACTTGTCGCACGGTGCACGCACGACGACGTTTCGGGTGCGTGCGTATTCCGAGAAACTCCCTACTCCAACTATTGTCGGCAAGTGAAGACTCAGTTTTCATCCAGTAGTTAGTATTTGACTCGACGTTGACACGAACAGTCGTCCATCGGTGATCGGTCATTCTCGGGTACTATATCGAAATACCAAGATGGTCAACCAAATAGCGATTGGTCGCGGTGCTGCACGTAAATTCAATACGTCTAGAATATCAGGTGGTGGCCGTGGAATAGCTGATAGTGGAGTTGTGGAGAGCATTTTACGAGGAAGACGACGTGGAGATATATCAAAATCAACCAGATTCCCGAAACGCAACGGACTTATCGCAAAGAAAGACGTCACATGTAAAAGGGACACTCGTATAAACGCTGTGCCATCAGAATGTACCCTAAGCGGTCCAACTAAAATGTTGCTATCTAATTTAGATATTCAAATCTCTAGTTTCGATATTCAAGACCTGTTCTCAGAATGTGGACCTATTATAAATAAATAGTAGATATGAATTATGACAGCACAGAAAGATCCACTAGAACCGTTGAAGTAATTTTTGAAAGATATGCCGATGCACTAAAGGCGTACGATGAATATGACGGACGGACATTGGATGGGAGAGCAATGCAAATAATTTTGGAAAATCTCAACTTTCAAAACGAAGAAAGAAGTGATGAAAACAAGCGTGGCGAGGACGGACCAGCTGGGAAAGATATCTCAACTGGTGTTACCAAATAACATATTTCAAACTTGAATTGTCGATTCACTGATTCTGACATGCGAGAGTTGTTTTCAGCATTCGACAGTTTTATAAGTGCAGCGATCAATTACGATACAACTGGAAGATCCACAGGCACTGCAGAAATTATTTATCGAAGGAAAGCAGATGCATTAAGAGCATACGACGAGTACCATGGCAGAACATTGGACGGAAGAACGATGTTCATTTCATATACCACTAGTGAGATGACCGATTTTGATGATGCTTACCAAGTTATCACCTTCGGGAAATAAAAAATATCGACGGTTGCTGGTGTCTCGAGCAACGTTTCGATTTCGAACGATTTCTCAGAACAAAAAGCCCTTTTCAGGGCTGCAATTCTATGACAGTTTCTATTTAACAGATGGTCAAAAATCGTAACCCTAACTCCCTAATCCTAACACCATGTAATATACTATAATATAATATTACTTTATTAAAAATGTAAATATATATTTCTATATTTCTACAGTGTTGCCGATTTTGTTTTCAAATTTCCCCATTGTAAACCACGTTATACCTCTATAGTGAATCATGAATTCAATATTTTTAAATAATGCGATTTTTACTAATCTACGTTTAGTTTTACACATGAAATATTTTAACCACCATTATAAAACAAGACGTAGTTTAAATTGTTCAAAAATTCGAAAGTAACTTAATTAAATAACGATCGGAGGCAAAAACCACTGCTAA
Source organism: Spodoptera picta (assembly GCA_038387885.1). NCBI lineage: Eukaryota > Metazoa > Arthropoda > Insecta > Lepidoptera > Noctuidae > Spodoptera > Spodoptera picta. Next base: position 22,566 of record JAZHFQ010000324.1, read on the forward strand.
ATTACGTACAAACCTACAAGAACACAATAAAGTGAACTCAGACGAAAAACGCAGACTCTCGGTAAACGTGATGACGAACGAACAGGTGAGGGGGTAGTTAGCGACCCTTATTGCTATTGTTTGGAGTGATTCTTTGCATGATAATACTATAAATAATAGTCAATAAATAAATTGGTAATAAAACTACAAAGATATTAAATACATATGTCAAAATTATGAACTAAGTGCGTTTTTACAGGAAAAGTCGAAAACGGAACCTATCCACTTCCACGCGCTCTAGCATTCAAATGCATTCCAATACTAACTATTCGTCTCATCGATATATCGGGGGTGGGGGCGTGTCGCCGCCCTCTAGAGCGAGACAGACATAGGCGACTGTGATTGGTGGATCTCTCTGTCCGTCAGGCCGCCTCCGCCCGCCACTTGCGATACCGTAGCATAGTACATAAGCGAGCCGGTCGCGCTCTAAAATTTTAGTCGAACACGAGAACACCAACATGATTGCCGCTTGGGTCAGCAACTTGGTCGTTAAAGTCAGCGAAACCCGGATTGGCCGATATATTCGGCGAAAGCTGTACAAAGCGCGTAGAAGGCGACGCCTTGCGCAACTAGAGAATCGGCGGATTGTCGAAAGGGTGACTGGATTGCCGCCGGTGATCGCCCTGCCCTGGGACTGGCGCCCGTGTCACGCCAGTAAACCTATCGACATCCCGCCGAGAAAACGCTTGTTCTAGATCCACGGATCGAAACAAAAGGCCCTTTTCAGGGCCACAATATGATTCCTCGGTTTCTGTCTAACAGATTTATAGCCAAAAACAAAAACGTACCAGCAAATGATTTGGTTGTTTCACAAAGAAAAAGGTTGGTGCGGTGGCTGGGCAACCGGCTGCCGTGCAACGTGTCGCGGGTTCGATTCCCGCTCGGAACAACACTTTGTGTGATCCACAAATTGTTGTTTCGGGTCTGGATGTCATTGTGTATGTGAACTTGTATGTTCGTAAACGCACCCACGACATAGGAGATAATCCTAATGTGGGGCAAGGTTTTTTTTAAAGAAAATAAAAAATATTCGAGTACAGGTCTGGTAATGTCACCGCCCTAACGGCGAGCGAGACAGATATGGTCGACTTCTAAAATGTCTGATCGCAACTCGAATTAATACGTTTTACTTACGATTTTGAAATTACGCGCAGAGACAGTAGCCGCCATGCTGTTTCGACTTGTGACGTCGTTCCATTTATTTGTTAGAGACCTTAGATTTTTTGAAGTGACATCACGTTGCATGGTGTAAAATGTACATCGTAATGCTGGATGTCCAACCAAGAAGGCGACGCGTGCTTTCCTAGTGGGGCGCTTTCGAGCCTTACGTGAGCTACGTCGTCGTATGTGCGTAGTCTACGTGACTTGTCGCACGGTGCACGCACGACGACGTTTCGGGTGCGTGCGTATTCCGAGAAACTCCCTACTCCAACTATTGTCGGCAAGTGAAGACTCAGTTTTCATCCAGTAGTTAGTCTTTGACTCGACGTTGACACGAACAGTCGTCCATCGGTGATCGGTCATTCTCGGGTACTATATCGAAATACCAAGATGGTCAACCAAATAGCGATTGGTCGCGGTGCTGCACGTAAATTCAATACGTCTAGAATATCAGGTGGTGGCCGTGGAATAGCTGATAGTGGAGTTGTGGAGAGCATTTTACGAGGAAGACGACGTGGAGATATATCAAAATCAACAAGATTCCCGAAACGCAACGGACTTATCGCAAAGAAAGACGTCACATGTAAAAGGGACACTCGTATAAACGCTGTGCCATCAGAATGTACCCTGAGCGGTCCAACTAAAATGTTGCTATCTAATTTAGATATTCAAATCTCTAGTTTCGATATTCAAGACCTGTTCTCAGAATGTGGACCTATTATAAATAAATAGTAGATATGAATTATGACAGCACAGAAAGATCCACTAGAACCGTTGAAGTAATTTTTGAAAGATATGCCGATGCACTAAAGGCGTACGATGAATATGACGGACGGACATTGGATGGGAGAGCAATGCAAATAATTTTGGAAAATCTCAACTTTCAAAACGAAGAAAGAAGTGATGAAAACAAGCGTGGCGAGGACGGACCAGCTGGGAAAGATATCTCAACTGGTGTTACCAAATAACATATTTCAAACTTGAATTGTCGATTCACTGATTCTGACATGCGAGAGTTGTTTTCAGCATTCGACAGTTTTATAAGTGCAGCGATCAATTACGATACAACTGGAAGATCCACAGGCACTGCAGAAATTATTTATCGAAGGAAAGCAGATGCATTAAGAGCATACGACGAGTACCATGGCAGAACATTGGACGGAAGAACGATGTTCATTTCATATACCACTAGTGAGATGACCGATTTTGATGATGCTTACCAAGTTATCACCTTCGGGAAATAAAAAATATCGACGGTTGCTGGTGTCTCGAGCAACGTTTCGATTTCGAACGATTTCTCAGAACAAAAAGCCCTTTTCAGGGCTGCAATTCTATGACAGTTTCTATTTAACAGATGGTCAAAAATCGTAACCCTAACTCCCTAATCCTAACACCATGTAATATACTATAATATAATATTACTTTATTAAAAATGTAAATATATATTTCTATATTTCTACAGTGTTGCCGATTTTGTTTTCAAATTTCCCCATTGTAAACCACGTTATACCTCTATAGTGAATCATGAATTCAATATTTTTAAATAATGCGATTTTTACTAATCTACGTTTAGTTTTACACATGAAATATTTTAACCACCATTATAAAACAAGACGTAGTTTAAATTGTTCAAAAATTCGAAAGTAACTTAATTAAATAACAATCGGAGGCAAAAACCACTGCTAAATTACGTACAAACCTACAAGAACACAATAAAGTGAACTCAGACGAAAAACGCAGACTCTCGGTAAACGTGATGACGAACGAACAGGTGAGGGGGTAGTTAGCGACCCTTATTGCTATTGTTTGGAGTGATTCTTTGCATGATAATACTATAAATAATAGTCAATAAATAAATTGGTAATAAAACTACAAAGATATTAAATACATATGTCAAAATTATGAACTAAGTGCGTTTTTACAGGAAAAGTCGAAAACGGAACCTATCCACTTCCACGCGCTCTAGCATTCAAATGCATTCCAATACTAACTATTCGTCTCATCGATATATCGGGGGTGGGGGCGTGTCGCCGCCCTCTAGAGCGAGACAGACATAGGCGACTGTGATTGGTGGATCTCTCTGTCCGTCAGGCCGCCTCCGCCCGCCACTTGCGATACCGTAGCATAGTACATAAGCGAGCCGGTCGCGCTCTAAAATTTTAGTCGAACACGAGAACACCAACATGATTGCCGCTTGGGTCAGCAACTTGGTCGTTAAAGTCAGCGAAACCCGGATTGGCCGATATATTCGGCGAAAGCTGTACAAAGCGCGTAGAAGGCGACGCCTTGCGCAACTAGAGAATCGGCGGATTGTCGAAAGGGTGACTGGATTGCCGCCGGTGATCGCCCTGCCCTGGGACTGGCGCCCGTGTCACGCCAGTAAACCTATCGACATCCCGCCGAGAAAACGCTTGTTCTAGATCCACGGATCGAAACAAAAGGCCCTTTTCAGGGCCACAATATGATTCCTCGGTTTCTGTCTAACAGATTTATAGCCAAAAACAAAAACGTACCAGCAAATGAGTTGGTTGTTTCACAAAGAAAAAGGTTGGTGCGGTGGCTGGGCAACCGGCTGCCGTGCAACGTGTCGCGGGTTCGATTCCCGCTCGGAACAACACTTTGTGTGATCCACAAATTGTTGTTTCGGGTCTGGATGTCATTGTGTATGTGAACTTGTATGTTCGTAAACGCACCCACGACATAGGAGATAATCCTAATGTGGGGCAAGGTTTTTTTTAAAGAAAATAAAAAATATTCGAGTACAGGTCTGGTAATGTCACCGCCCTAACGGCGAGCGAGACAGATATGGTCGACTTCTAAAATGTCTGATCGCAACTCGAATTAATACGTTTTACTTACGATTTTGAAATTACGCGCAGAGACAGTAGCCGCCATGCTGTTTCGACTTGTGACGTCGTTCCATTTATTTGTTAGAGACCTTAGATTTTTTGAAGTGACATCACGTTGCATGGTGTAAAATGTACATCGTAATGCTGGATGTCCAACCAAGAAGGCGACGCGTGCTTTCCTAGTGGGGCGCTTTCGAGCCTTACGTGAGCTACGTCGTCGTATGTGCGTAGTCTACGTGACTTGTCGCACGGTGCACGCACGACGACGTTTCGGGTGCGTGCGTATTCCGAGAAACTCCCTACTCCAACTATTGTCGGCAAGTGAAGACTCAGTTTTCATCCAGTAGTTAGTCTTTGACTCGACGTTGACACGAACAGTCGTCCATCGGTGATCGGTCATTCTCGGGTACTATATCGAAATACCAAGATGGTCAACCAAATAGCGATTGGTCGCGGTGCTGCACGTAAATTCAATACGTCTAGAATATCAGGTGGTGGCCGTGGAATAGCTGATAGTGGAGTTGTGGAGAGCATTTTACGAGGAAGACGACGTGGAGATATATCAAAATCAACAAGATTCCCGAAACGCAACGGACTTATCGCAAAGAAAGACGTCACATGTAAAAGGGACACTCGTATAAACGCTGTGCCATCAGAATGTACCCTAAGCGGTCCAACTAAAATGTTGCTATCTAATTTAGATATTCAAATCTCTAGTTTCGATATTCAAGACCTGTTCTCAGAATGTGGACCTATTATAAATAAATAGTAGATATGAATTATGACAGCACAGAAAGATCCACTAGAACCGTTGAAGTAATTTTTGAAAGATATGCCGATGCACTAAAGGCGTACGATGAATATGACGGACGGACATTGGATGGGAGAGCAATGCAAATAATTTTGGAAAATCTCAACTTTCAAAACGAAGAAAGAAGTGATGAAAACAAGCGTGGCGAGGACGGACCAGCTGGGAAAGATATCTCAACTGGTGTTACCAAATAACATATTTCAAACTTGAATTGCCGATTCACTGATTCTGACATGCGAGAGTTGTTTTCAGCATTCGACAGTTTTATAAGTGCAGCGATCAATTACGATACAACTGGAAGATCCACAGGCACTGCAGAAATTATTTATCGAAGGAAAGCAGATGCATTAAGAGCATACGACGAGTACCATGGCAGAACATTGGACGGAAGAACGATGTTCATTTCATATACCACTAGTGAGTAAAAAATATTCGAGTACAGGTCTGGTAATGTCACCGCCCTAACGGCGAGCGAGACAGATATGGTCGACTTCTAAAATGTCTGATCGCAACTCGAATTAATACGTTTTACTTACGATTTTGAAATTACGCGCAGAGACAGTAGCCGCCATGCTGTTTCGACTTGTGACGTCGTTCCATTTATTTGTTAGAGACCTTAGATTTTTTGAAGTGACATCACGTTGCATGGTGTAAAATGTACATCGTAATGCTGGATGTCCAACCAAGAAGGCGACGCGTGCTTTCCTAGTGGGGCGCTTTCGAGCCTTACGTGAGCTACGTCGTCGTATGTGCGTAGTCTACGTGACTTGTCGCACGGTGCACGCACGACGACGTTTCGGGTGCGTGCGTATTCCGAGAAACTCCCTACTCCAACTATTGTCGGCAAGTGAAGACTCAGTTTTCATCCAGTAGTTAGTCTTTGACTCGACGTTGACACGAACAGTCGTCCATCGGTGATCGGTCATTCTCGGGTACTATATCGAAATACCAAGATGGTCAACCAAATAGCGATTGGTCGCGGTGCTGCACGTAAATTCAATACGTCTAGAATATCAGGTGGTGGCCGTGGAATAGCTGATAGTGGAGTTGTGGAGAGCATTTTACGAGGAAGACGACGTGGAGATATATCAAAATCAACAAGATTCCCGAAACGCAACGGACTTATCGCAAAGAAAGACGTCACATGTAAAAGGGACACTCGTATAAACGCTGTGCCATCAGAATGTACCCTAAGCGGTCCAACTAAAATGTTGCTATCTAATTTAGATATTCAAATCTCTAGTTTCGATATTCAAGACCTGTTCTCAGAATGTGGACCTATTATAAATAAATAGTAGATATGAATTATGACAGCACAGAAAGATCCACTAGAACCGTTGAAGTAATTTTTGAAAGATATGCCGATGCACTAAAGGCGTACGATGAATATGACGGACGGACATTGGATGGGAGAGCAATGCAAATAATTTTGGAAAATCTCAACTTTCAAAACGAAGAAAGAAGTGATGAAAACAAGCGTGGCGAGGACGGACCAGCTGGGAAAGATATCTCAACTGGTGTTACCAAATAACATATTTCAAACTTGAATTGTCGATTCACTGATTCTGACATGCGAGAGTTGTTTTCAGCATTCGACAGTTTTATAAGTGCAGCGATCAATTACGATACAACTGGAAGATCCACAGGCACTGCAGAAATTATTTATCGAAGGAAAGCAGATGCATTAAGAGCATACGACGAGTACCATGGCAGAACATTGGACGGAAGAACGATGTTCATTTCATATACCACTAGTGAGATGACCGATTTTGATGATGCTTACAAAATTATCACCTTCGGGAAATAAAAAATATCGACGGTTGCTGGTGTCTCGAGCAACGTTTCGATTTCGAACGATTTCTCAGAACAAAAAGCCCTTTTCAGGGCTGCAATTCTATGACAGTTTCTATTTAACAGATGGTCAAAAATCGTAACCCTAACTCCCTAATCCTAACACCATGTAATATACTATAATATAATATTACTTTATTAAAAATGTAAATATATATTTCTATATTTCTACAGTGTTGCCGATTTTGTTTTCAAATTTCCCCATTGTAAACCACGTTATACCTCTATAGTGAATCATGAATTCAATATTTTTAAATAATGCGATTTTTACTAATCTACGTTTAGTTTTACACATGAAATATTTTAACCACCATTATAAAACAAGACGTAGTTTAAATTGTTCAAAAATTCGAAAGTAACCCAGATAAGCCTACTGTCCTATATTTAGGACAGTAGAAATAAAAAAAAATATCAGAATACCCTCTATATCTAAGATATTTAGTGCTATGATTTGCAGTAAGAAACGTGTCAGCTTCATTAGAAAAAATAAGAAGACAGTTATTTTAACAGTTTTTACCTAATATTTTACCTTATAAGTGTGTGATAAAAGTGCGTTGCAGACATGGCAAATGACAGGTATGTATAAAAAGTTATATTTTACTCGTGAGTTGTTTTTTTCTGTGTTAATATCTAGCTGATAACCTTAACTTTTGTACTAAATAAATATTCTAGCAAAACGATATAAATAAATTACGTGTAACTTGTTACAAATACTAGCGTACTATATATAGGACAGTAGGATAATATACACGATTTTAGTACAATAATATAACTTTTTCTTTACAGACCGTTAGCTGCGCATGAAATTTTAGATGCTTTAGAAAATGTTTCTGATAATGAAGAAGATTATAGAGAACGACTGATATGTATTCTACCTCCTCCTGTTGATCCTGACTGTCTCACTGACGAAGATTCGGGTGAAGAAGATAATGTAACTTTGAATAATTTGCCACGAAATATTCTGCTTCAACCGGCTGAAGTAATGATTCAAGGGCAGATTATGGTGAGTGATACAGAAGAAGAACCTTCTGATTCTACAGGTCGAACTAAACGTAGGCGTACCTACGCATGGAGAAAACGGGACTTGGCAAAAAATGCCGTGAATTGGCCAGATGTTCAAGGCGCTTGCCAAGATAAGCGCCCAATTGAATGGTTTGAAAACTTCTTAGATGAAGATGTTATTTCGTTGTTGGTGTCAGAGAGCAATAAATATGCTGTCAAAAAGAATTTGCCTGGAGACATAACCACTGAAGATATGAAATGTTTCATCGGCATATTGTTGGTTAGTGGTTATTCATGGCTCCCCCGTAGAAGAATGTATTGGGAAAACTCCCCTGATACAAAGAATGAATTGATCAGCTCGGCTATGACAAGGGATAGATTTGACTTTATTTTTCGCCACCTTCATGTCAATGATAATCTGGATTTGCAAGACAAATACACAAAAGTACGCCCCCTAGTTACACTTCTAAATAAAAAGTTCTTAGAGTTTTCTCCTCTTGAAGAGCATTACAGTGTAGATGAGGCCATGATCCCCTACTACGGTAGACATGGCTGCAAACAGCACATAAAAGGTAAACCTATTAGGTACGGGTTCAAAGCTTGGGTTGGTGCTACACGATTAGGGTATGTTTTATGGATGGAACCATACCAAGGTGCTACAACTATGTGCAATCCAATATATAAAGAATTGGGGCTGGGTGCAAGCGTTGTTCTCACTTTTTGTGATGTGCTGATTTCACGTGGCTTCGACCTTCCTTACCACGTAGTTTTTGATAATTTTTTTACTGGGACGCCCTTGCTGGAAGAAATAACAAAGAAAGGCCTTCGTTGCACTGGGACAGTTCGAGAAAACAGGACATCTAGTTGTCCTCTGATTACATCGAAGTTACTGAAAAAAAAGGAACGTGGTGCTGTCGATTATAGAACGACACATGACAACACGTTCATTATTGCTAAATGGCATGACAATAATATATTCAGTATTGCTTCTAATGCTGTAGGAATAAATCCTAAACAATCTGCCAAACGCTTCTCACAAAGTGAAAAGAGAAACATTGTCATAGAAGAACCACATATGGTGTCCATCTATAACAAATATATGGGAGGAGTGGATCGGTCTGATGAAAATATTTCACATTACCGAATTGGTATACGAGGTAAGAAATGGTACATGCCGTTGCTCACACACATGATTGATCTTGCCGAACATAATGCATGGCAGTTATATAAAATAAATCATGGAAAACTGGATCATCTTGGCTTTCGCAGAAGGGTAGCAATTGCTTTGATTGAATCAAACAGAAAAAATGCCAAAAGAGGGCCTAGCCGACCCTCCCATCATGAACATGCTGATAGTCGTAAAGACCAAATGAATCATCTGGTTATTCCTCAATCGAAGCAAACACGCTGTCGTCAATGTCACAAAAAATGTTTGACACGTTGCAAGAAATGTGATGTTGATATGTTTCAAAACACTTGACACACACTGTCAAGTGTTTTGAAACATATCATTCATAAATAGTGTTAATCTAGTAAATTACATATAACAATGGGTAATATAATCAATAGTTATCTAATAAACTACACTTTTTGATTACATTCTGTTTTGTCATAAATGGTCTTTTATTTCCTCTTATTATCCTACTGTCCTACATATAGGATGGCTGTTTCCCTGAAAGCCTTACACTTAATTTTTTTTTCATAATTTTTTTTATGTTGCATAAGATCTAATAAACTAAATAATGTAACTTTTTTCAAAATTTTCAGAAAATTTTAGTTTCAGGCTTATCTGGGGTAACTTAATTAAATAACAATCGGAGGCAAAAACCACTGCTAAATTACGTACAAACCTACAAGAACACAATAAAGTGAACTCAGACGAAAAACGCAGACTCTCGGTAAACGTGATGACGAACGAACAGGTGAGGGGGTAGTTAGCGACCCTTATTGCTATTGTTTGGAGTGATTCTTTGCATGATAATACTATAAATAATAGTCAATAAATAAATTGGTAATAAAACTACAAAGATATTAAATACATATGTCAAAATTATGAACTAAGTGCGTTTTTACAGGAAAAGTCGAAAACGGAACCTATCCACTTCCACGCGCTCTAGCATTCAAATGCATTCCAATACTAACTATTCGTCTCATCGATATATCGGGGGTGGGGGCGTGTCGCCGCCCTCTAGAGCGAGACAGACATAGGCGACTGTGATTGGTGGATCTCTCTGTCCGTCAGGCCGCCTCCGCCCGCCACTTGCGATACCGTAGCATAGTACATAAGCGAGCCGGTCGCGCTCTAAAATTTTAGTCGAACACGAGAACACCAACATGATTGCCGCTTGGGTCAGCAACTTGGTCGTTAAAGTCAGCGAAACCCGGATTGGCCGATATATTCGGCGAAAGCTGTACAAAGCGCGTAGAAGGCGACGCCTTGCGCAACTAGAGAATCGGCGGATTGTCGAAAGGGTGACTGGATTGCCGCCGGTGATCGCCCTGCCCTGGGACTGGCGCCCGTGTCACGCCAGTAAACCTATCGACATCCCGCCGAGAAAACGCTTGTTCTAGATCCACGGATCGAAACAAAAGGCCCTTTTCAGGGCCACAATATGATTCCTCGGTTTCTGTCTAACAGATTTATAGCCAAAAACAAAAACGTACCAGCAAATGAGTTGGTTGTTTCACAAAGAAAAAGGTTGGTGCGGTGGCTGGGCAACCGGCTGCCGTGCAACGTGTCGCGGGTTCGATTCCCGCTCGGAACAACACTTTGTGTGATCCACAAATTGTTGTTTCGGGTCTGGATGTCATTGTGTATGTGAACTTTTATGTTCGTAAACGCACCCACGACATAGGAGATAATCCTAATGTGGGGCAAGGTTTTTTTTAAAGAAAATAAAAAATATTCGAGTACAGGTCTGGTAATGTCACCGCCCTAACGGCGAGCGAGACAGATATGGTCGACTTCTAAAATGTCTGATCGCAACTCGAATTAATACGTTTTACTTACGATTTTGAAATTACGCGCAGAGACAGTAGCCGCCATGCTGTTTCGACTTGTGACGTCGTTCCATTTATTTGTTAGAGACCTTAGATTTTTTGAAGTGACATCACGTTGCATGGTGTAAAATGTACATCGTAATGCTGGATGTCCAACCAAGAAGGCGACGCGTGCTTTCCTAGTGGGGCGCTTTCGAGCCTTACGTGAGCTACGTCGTCGTATGTGCGTAGTCTACGTGACGTGTCGCACGGTGCACGCACGACGACGTTTCGGGTGCGTGCGTATTCCGAGAAACTCCCTACTCCAACTATTGTCGGCAAGTGAAGACTCAGTTTTCATCCAGTAGTTAGTCTTTGACTCGACGTTGACACGAACAGTCGTCCATCGGTGATCGGTCATTCTCGGGTACTATATCGAAATACCAAGATGGTCAACCAAATAGCGATTGGTCGCGGTGCTGCACGTAAATTCAATACGTCTAGAATATCAGGTGGTGGCCGTGGAATAGCTGATAGTGGAGTTGTGGAGAGCATTTTACGAGGAAGACGACGTGGAGATATATCAAAATCAACAAGATTCCCGAAACGCAACGGACTTATCGCAAAGAAAGACGTCACATGTAAAAGGGACACTCGTATAAACGCTGTGCCATCAGAATGTACCCTAAGCGGTCCAACTAAAATGTTGCTATCTAATTTAGATATTCAAATCTCTAGTTTCGATATTCAAGACCTGTTCTCAGAATGTGGACCTATTATAAATAAATAGTAGATATGAATTATGACAGCACAGAAAGATCCACTAGAACCATTGAAGTAATTTTTGAAAGATATGCCGATGCACTAAAGGCGTACGATGAATATGACGGACGGACATTGGATGGGAGAGCAATGCAAATAATTTTGGAAAATCTCAACTTTCAAAACGAAGAAAGAAGTGATGAAAACAAGCGTGGCGAGGACGGACCAGCTGGGAAAGATATCTCAACTGGTGTTACCAAATAACATATTTCAAACTTGAATTGTCGATTCACTGATTCTGACATGCGAGAGTTGTTTTCAGCATTCGACAGTTTTATAAGTGCAGCGATCAATTACGATACAACTGGAAGATCCACAGGCACTGCAGAAATTATTTATCGAAGGAAAGCAGATGCATTAAGAGCATACGACGAGTACCATGGCAGAACATTGGACGGAAGAACGATGTTCATTTCATATACCACTAGTGAG
>JAZHFQ010000325.1:0-41026 GCA_038387885.1 Spodoptera picta
GGTTCGATTCCCGCTCGGAACAACACTTTGTGTGATCCACAAATTGTTGTTTCGGGTCTGGATGTCATTGTGTATGTGAACTTTTATGTTCGTAAACGCACCCACGACATAGGAGATAATCCTAATGTGGGGCAAGGTTTTTTTTAAAGAAAATAAAAAATATTCGAGTACAGGTCTGGTAATGTCACCGCCCTAACGGCGAGCGAGACAGATATGGTCGACTTCTAAAATGTCTGATCGCAACTCGAATTAATACGTTTTACTTACGATTTTGAAATTACGCGCAGAGACAGTAGCCGCCATGCTGTTTCGACTTGTGACGTCGTTCCATTTATTTGTTAGAGACCTTAGATTTTTTGAAGTGACATCACGTTGCATGGTGTAAAATGTACATCGTAATGCTGGATGTCCAACCAAGAAGGCGACGCGTGCTTTCCTAGTGGGGCGCTTTCGAGCCTTACGTGAGCTACGTCGTCGTATGTGCGTAGTCTACGTGACTTGTCGCACGGTGCACGCACGACGACGTTTCGGGTGCGTGCGTATTCCGAGAAACTCCCTACTCCAACTATTGTCGGCAAGTGAAGACTCAGTTTTCATCCAGTAGTTAGTCTTTGACTCGACGTTGACACGAACAGTCGTCCATCGGTGATCGGTCATTCTCGGGTACTATATCGAAATACCAAGATGGTCAACCAAATAGCGATTGGTCGCGGTGCTGCACGTAAATTCAATACGTCTAGAATATCAGGTGGTGGCCGTGGAATAGCTGATAGTGGAGTTGTGGAGAGCATTTTACGAGGAAGACGACGTGGAGATATATCAAAATCAACAAGATTCCCGAAACGCAACGGACTTATCGCAAAGAAAGACGTCACATGTAAAAGGGACACTCGTATAAACGCTGTGCCATCAGAATGTACCCTAAGCGGTCCAACTAAAATGTTGCTATCTAATTTAGATATTCAAATCTCTAGTTTCGATATTCAAGACCTGTTCTCAGAATGTGGACCTATTATAAATAAATAGTAGATATGAATTATGACAGCACAGAAAGATCCACTAGAACCGTTGAAGTAATTTTTGAAAGATATGCCGATGCACTAAAGGCGTACGATGAATATGACGGACGGACATTGGATGGGAGAGCAATGCAAATAATTTTGGAAAATCTCAACTTTCAAAACGAAGAAAGAAGTGATGAAAACAAGCGTGGCGAGGACGGACCAGCTGGGAAAGATATCTCAACTGGTGTTACCAAATAACATATTTCACTTCGTGGTCATCTCTCCGTCCCTGACTTGGGGCGTGAGGTCGCGCGTTCCAGGCCGAGGCCTGTCTCGGCGGTGTCTGGCGCTGCCTGCGACTGCAGGCGAGGGGTTGGGTTAGTCGGGCTCCTTGCGGGGCCCGATGCGGTGTCGAGTCCGATGGTTTTACCCCGCCGTGAGCCGCGCTCTAGCCGGGCAGGCCCAGCGAGCAGCAAGCTGTTGGCGGGATGTTCATGTCCAATGGGGGCGCCGCTGGGGGCCGCGCTCGAGCCGGGGGGGAGCCCGGCGAGTGGCGGCCTGGTAGCGGCGCGCGGTCGTGTCCGGTGGGGGAGGGGGGCGGGGTCTCTACCGACTCGCCTTGGCGAGCGGGGGACTCACGCAGCGCTTGATGCGTCGGTCGGGGGGACCAGGTCTCGCGGGAGTCCGAGGCCGTCGGGGGGCGCCGGTGATAGGGCGCCAGCTCCCGGAGGTGGTCGTGTCGCGACCGGTCAGAGCGCTCGAACATATTGGTGCTCAGGCGCTGCACGAAGGCGTCGATGCTCTCTACGCCAAGGTCTCGGGCGATTGTCGCGTTCCGTACGAAGCGCGGGGCCTTGACGATGGTGCGCAGCGTCAGCGACTGCTGCGCACGGAGGCGTTTCCGGTTTGATTCGGACACGAGCGCGTACCATGCCGGGGCGGCGTAGGTAAGCCGTGTCCGGACGTAGGCCTTGTAGATGCCGAGCTTCGCACGGAGAGGCAGTGCCGAGTCGATGACCGGGCGTAGGAGGTGACGCGCGGTGCGCGCCCGAGCAACAGCCTGCTGCACGTGGGGCATCATGGAAAGCGAGCGGTCGATGGTCACGCCGAGGTATTTAACTCTCGACGCCCACCGGACCTGCTCTCCCATGAGGGTAATGGGTGTTGGCTTCATGATCCCCACGGCGAGTGCCTGTGTCTTGGCCACGTTCACGGCCAATCTCCACTTCTCCAGCCATTCAGGGAGTGCATCTAAGGCGCGCTGCAGTTTGGCTACTGCGTGCCTGGGATTCATCGACGTCGTGTAGTAGGCGGCGTCGTCGGCGTATAGCGCTAGCTTGGCGCCGTCCACGACGGGGATGTCGTCCGTGTACACGCAGTAGCACACAGGTGAGATACAGCTTCCCTGGGGCACGCCGGCACGGATGTTTCGCTCGGTCGACAGAGTGCCTTCCACTGCCACTTGGAAGGTTCTGTCGTGCAGGAAGGTGGCCACGATCTTGACTAGTCGTCGAGGAGTAGTAGATGTGGCCAGCTTGCTGAGCAGGCCGGCATGCCAGACGCGGTCGAACGCCTTCTCCATGTCGAGGAATACTGCCGCGGCGCGCTCGCGCTTGTTGCGCGCGGCCGCCAGGTCGTGCAGTACCTCGCCACTTGCAGGGTGGTGGAATGTTCGGCCCTGAAGCTGAATTGTTCGCCGCGTGGCTGGAGGTGTGGGCGCAAGTGCACCAACAGCAGCTTCTCGAAAAGTTTCGAGGTGGTGTCTAGGAGCGTGATGGGGCGATAGCTCCCCGGCAGCAGCATGTTCTTCCCCTGTTTGGGCAGCATTATTACTCTGCCTAGCTTCCACTTGGTTGGGAAGTGTCCGGTACGGAGGATGCCATTAAAGAGCCGCGTGAGTGTCGCGATTCCTCGCGGCGGCAGGTGACGAAGGGCTTCGTTTGGCACTCCGTCCGGGCCGGGCGCCTTGCGTAGTGGGGCTCGCAGAGCCATGCGTCGCACCACGCCAGGGGAGAGCACCACTGGGTCCTCATCTGGGGAGATCGGTTGCTCTAGGTACTGCGCTACCTGGAGCTCGATAGCTGCTGTGTGCTGCACATTGCGGGCTGGGTTGGGCTGGAACTGGCTCTCCAGGGAGTCGGCGAAGAGCTCCGCTCGGTCCTCGGCTCGGTAGCGGGGGGTACCGTCACCGGCTAGGAGGGGCCTGATCGGAGCTGGCTTCCCAGAGAGCTTGCGGCAAAGTCGGTGTATACCCGACCAGTCGTCGCTCGTGTGCTCGATGGCTCGCTGCCATGATTCGGCCGCGTGGTTTGCCACTGCGGATGAGATTTTGGCGGCCAGAGCATTGAGCGCGTGTTTCATGGCCGGGCATCGGGTTTTCTGCCATTGTCTGCGAAGTCTCCTCTTCCTCTCGATCATGGCGCGTATGGCGGTCGGTAGCGGCGGTGGTCTTCCTGGTGTCGAGACGCTCGCCATCTGGGACTCGGTTAGTGCGGCCTGGGTGGCCACGGTGAAGTCGGCGGCGAGTCGGTCGACGTCTGCGGGCGTGTCGACATGGTAGGATGGCGAGTTCCGTGCCATGTGTGCGGCGAAGGAGCGCCAGTCCCGCCGTGGGCGAGAGGGTAGAGGTCGCAGGTGTTGTGGGATGTCCTCGATAGTCAGACTCACTGGCTGGTGGTCTGACCGGAGATGATCGTCCAAGACGTCACAGCTGGTCGTCGCGGTGATGCCGCGCAAGATAGCTAGGTCTATGACGTCGGGTAATTGCTGCGGGTTGCCTGGGTAGTGTGTCGGGGCCTCCGACCCAAGCACCACGTAGTTGTGGAGCTCTGCATCGTCGAGTAGGCGGTTGCCTTCTGCGGTGTCGGTATTCGCGTTCCATGCCGTGTGTTTCAGATTGAAGTCGCCGGCAATGATGGTTGGCAGTGGCGAGTCCAGCAGGATGCGGACGTCAGCCACTGCGAGGCGGTGTTGCGGCGGCCTGTAGAACGCGAACACCCGGGTTGGCTGGTGGTTAATGCAGATCTCCACGCCCAGCGCATACGACGCGCCTAGCGTTGGCACCGGCAGCAGCTGGTGGACGATTCTTCTCCTGACCAGGATTGCCAGTCCTCTGTAGGCAATCCCTGATGGCGAGGTGTGGTCCTCCCGGTAGACATGGAAGCCAGCCAGCTTCAGTTTGTCCACTGGTTTGAGGTGCGTCTCGTTGATCAGGGCTATATCAGCTTGGCGCTGGTCTAGCAGCAGCTTCAACAGCCTGGCCTTCTCGGGGGACATCCCATTGGCGTTCCAGAATATGATTCTAAGGTGCCGCTGGTCCATCGCAAATCAGTGACTTGATTGCGTCTAGGAGCAGCGGCACTGGGTCGTCTTGCTTTTGGATGAGCGCCGTCACGATCCCCTGCAGGATGCGGACGACGTCATTTACTGTGAGCAGCGGTCTTGGTGGAGGCTGTGGCGCTGTTGGTCTCTTCGCCCTTCCGGTTGCTGCGGTGACCGGCGCCTTGGTCGCGGGGGCGGCAGGCGCCCTGGCTTTGGTAGCGGTGTGGGTGGCGTGGGCGGCGGCGGGGGCGGGAGCGGGGGCGGGGGTGGTGGTGGCGGCGGCGGCGGGGAGTGCCCGCTTCGCCTTCCTGCGTCTGCGCTTTCTGCCTGGTTTTGCGCCCGGCTCGTTTGCTGCGGCCATCAGTGAGCCCGGGGCGTTATTCTCGCCCCCTGGCTGCGCTTGTGCTGGTGTGGGTTTTGGAGCGGTGGTGGGGGCGGTGCGCGCCACGGTTCCCGCCTTTGGGTTGCGCGTCTCTCGGCGGTATACGGGACACGACGAGTTATTCGCCGTGTGTGCGCCTCCGCAGTTCGCGCAGGTCGGTGGTTCCTCCCTCGGGCGGGGGCACTCGCTGGCCGGGTGAGACTCGCCGCACCGCACACAGGCCATGGGCCGGTGGCAGTTGTGCGACGAGTGCCGGAACTGCTGGCAGCGGTGGCACTGCGCGGGGCCTTTCTTGCCCCGCCATGCTTCGATCTTGATCCCGGGCATGCTGAGTAATTCCGTTACCCCGTATATGCCCGGGATGGTGGTGTCGGTGCGCGCCACCTGGGCGTAGTAGAGACACCCTGGTCTTCCCTGGCGCGCACGGATTGGGCGGACATATTCCGCGTTGAAGCCGGCTGCTCGTAGTGCCTCTTGTATGGCATTCGTTGGGGTGTCGACGGGTAGCCCACGTATGGCCACCTTTGCATTGCGCTCCGCCGGGAGCGAGTAGGAGAACCAGGCGATCCCCTTTGTCTTTTCCAGGTCCGACAGGTAGGCCTGGATGCTCCTATACTCAGCGTCGGAGCGCGGCGTGAAGCGCACTCCCTTTCCGAAGGGGCGCGCGTTGGGCGCATGTCCCAGGCGCTTCCTCAGCACCGTGAAGTGCTCGACCCAGTCGGGGAGCTTCTCGACGATGAGTGGTGGGTAGCGCGCCTTGGGGGCGGGGGCACTCGATGGTCCGGGTGCGGGGGCGCATGCGTTGTCGGCGGCGGGGGTGCTTGTCTCTGTTGTGGCGGCGTGGCCCGTCGAGGTGGATGCGGGGGCGCGCGCTTCCACGGTTCTGGTCGCGGTGGCGGCTGCGTACGACGTCGGGGGCGCAGTGTCTTGCGGTGGCGGCGCGAATGGTGGAAGCATTTGCGGCGGGTGGAAAGGCGGGGTGGTGAAGATCGCCTGTCGCTTCACCGGTTCCTTTGGTGGGGACGGGAAACGCTCCGGCATAATACTGTTGGGGGGCGTGGTGAGCAGGGGCGCGGAGCGTGAGGGCGCAGCTCGGGGCGCCGGGGCGCGTGTGGGCGCCGTCGGTGGTCCCTGTTGTGGCCTCTTAGGTTTCTGCTGTCGTGGCGGAGCCGTAGCAGGGCGTGTTTCTACCCTTGCCCCGCCGGCAGGTGTTGCGGGGGTGAGGGCAGGGGGGCGGGGGGCGATGGTCGCAGCGGGTGTAGACCGTGTAGGTACCGCATTCCCGTGCGGTCGTGTGGTCGGTCGGGGTATCGCGGATGGTGGTTGTGTACCACCCGCGAGAGGTCCAGCGGTGGTCGGGTGTACGGCACCCGCGTCGCGGTCGGTGGTGGATGGGTGTGGGACACCCACGTCCATCGGTTCCGGTGCCGGCGTGCTGGCATCAGTCGGCGCGGGCCAGTCGGGGCGGGTCGCGCGCGGCGGCGGTGAGGGCGACGCCGGGGTGTCGGGTATCGAGGGGGGCTGGGGGAAAAATTCCTCCCCCGCTCCTACAGTGCATCCTGTCAGGGTTGAAGAAGGGGTGGCAGTCGCGTTGTACTGCCTCGCGACTGCCTGTAGCGCCCTTATATCCGTCGGCTGCAGTCGGGGGTTTTTGAATATGCGTCCTTTGCCCTTGCTGAGCTTGGAGGAGCGCGGTGATGGTGGTGCCTCGCGGCCTCCGTGAGGCATGATGGGTGCGGGTGTGCGCAGTGGCGCCACCCGCTAGTGGTTGTTGCTGGGGGGGTGGGGGGTGTGGCGGCGCTTCGGCGACGCGTCGGTCGGTACCCCGCGCGGGGGACCCGCCGAGCCGCTACCCGGGGCTAGCCGCTGGTGGCTGACCGGGCACCGGACACGACGGAGGGCCACGCGTTATCGGGGCAACGGCCGAGCGCGCACTAGTGTGGGCGAGCCGTCCGCGTCCGAGCTTCGGTCGAGTGCTTCTTATAGATTGCGGTCCGAGCGGTGAGGTGCAGGTTGGTGTCCGTCCTCCTTGGCTGCGCGGCGAATCCCAACATATTTCAAACTTGAATTGCCGATTCACTGATTCTGACATGCGAGAGTTGTTTTCAGCATTCGACAGTTTTATAAGTGCAGCGATCAATTACGATACAACTGGAAGATCCACAGGCACTGCAGAAATTATTTATCGAAGGAAAGCAGATGCATTAAGAGCATACGACGAGTACCATGGCAGAACATTGGACGGAAGAACGATGTTCATTTCATATACCACTAGTGAGATGACCGATTTTGATGATGCTTACAAAATTATCACCTTCGGGAAATAAAAAATATCGACGGTTGCTGGTGTCTCGAGCAACGTTTCGATTTCGAACGATTTCTCAGAACAAAAAGCCCTTTTCAGGGCTGCAATTCTATGACAGTTTCTATTTAACAGATGGTCAAAAATCGTAACCCTAACTCCCTAATCCTAACACCATGTAATATACTATAATATAATATTACTTTATTAAAAATGTAAATATATATTTCTATATTTCTACAGTGTTGCCGATTTTGTTTTCAAATTTCCCCATTGTAAACCACGTTATACCTCTATAGTGAATCATGAATTCAATATTTTTAAATAATGCGATTTTTACTAATCTACGTTTAGTTTTGCACATGAAATATTTTAACCACCATTATAAAACAAGACGTAGTTTAAATTGTTCAAAAATTCGAAAGTAACTTAATTAAATAACAATCGGAGGCAAAAACCACTGCTAAATTACGTACAAACCTACAAGAACACAATAAAGTGAACTCAGACGAAAACCGCAGACTCTCGGTAAACGTGATGACGAACGAACAGGTGAGGGGGTAGTTAGCGACCCTTATTGCTATTGTTTGGAGTGATTCTTTGCATGATAATACTATAAATAATAGTCAATAAATAAATTGGTAATAAAACTACAAAGATATTAAATACATATGTCAAAATTATGAACTAAGTGCGTTTTTACAGGAAAAGTCGAAAACGGAACCTATCCACTTCCACGCGCTCTAGCATTCAAATGCATTCCAATACTAACTATTCGTCTCATCGATATATCGGGGGTGGGGGCGTGTCGCCGCCCTCTAGAGCGAGACAGACATAGGCGACTGTGATTGGTGGATCTCTCTGTCCGTCAGGCCGCCTCCGCCCGCCACTTGCGATACCGTAGCATAGTACATAAGCGAGCCGGTCGCGCTCTAAAATTTTAGTCGAACACGAGAACACCAACATGATTGCCGCTTGGGTCAGCAACTTGGTCGTTAAAGTCAGCGAAACCCGGATTGGCCGATATATTCGGCGAAAGCTGTACAAAGCGCGTAGAAGGCGACGCCTTGCGCAACTAGAGAATCGGCGGATTGTCGAAAGGGTGACTGGATTGCCGCCGGTGATCGCCCTGCCCTGGGACTGGCGCCCGTGTCACGCCAGTAAACCTATCGACATCCCGCCGAGAAAACGCTTGTTCTAGATCCACGGATCGAAACAAAAGGCCCTTTTCAGGGCCACAATATGATTCCTCGGTTTCTGTCTAACAGATTTATAGCCAAAAACAAAAACGTACCAGCAAATGAGTTGGTTGTTTCACAAAGAAAAAGGTTGGTGCGGCGGCTGGGCAACCGGCTGCCGTGCAACGTGTCGCGGGTTCGATTCCCGCTCGGAACAACACTTTGTGTGATCCACAAATTGTTGTTTCGGGTCTGGATGTCATTGTGTATGTGAACTTGTATGTTCGTAAACGCACCCACGACATAGGAGATAATCCTAATGTGGGGCAAGGTTTTTTTTAAAGAAAATAAAAAATATTCGAGTACAGGTCTGGTAATGTCACCGCCCTAACGGCGAGCGAGACAGATATGGTCGACTTCTAAAATGTCTGATCGCAACTCGAATTAATACGTTTTACTTACGATTTTGAAATTACGCGCAGAGACAGTAGCCGCCATGCTGTTTCGACTTGTGACGTCGTTCCATTTATTTGTTAGAGACCTTAGATTTTTTGAAGTGACATCACGTTGCATGGTGTAAAATGTACATCGTAATGCTGGATGTCCAACCAAGAAGGCGACGCGTGCTTTCCTAGTGGGGCGCTTTCGAGCCTTACGTGAGCTACGTCGTCGTATGTGCGTAGTCTACGTGACTTGTCGCACGGTGCACGCACGACGACGTTTCGGGTGCGTGCGTATTCCGAGAAACTCCCTACTCCAACTATTGTCGGCAAGTGAAGACTCAGTTTTCATCCAGTAGTTAGTCTTTGACTCGACGTTGACACGAACAGTCGTCCATCGGTGATCGGTCATTCTCGGGTACTATATCGAAATACCAAGATGGTCAACCAAATAGCGATTGGTCGCGGTGCTGCACGTAAATTCAATACGTCTAGAATATCAGGTGGTGGCCGTGGAATAGCTGATAGTGGAGTTGTGGAGAGCATTTTACGAGGAAGACGACGTGGAGATATATCAAAATCAACAAGATTCCCGAAACGCAACGGACTTATCGCAAAGAAAGACGTCACATGTAAAAGGGACACTCGTATAAACGCTGTGCCATCAGAATGTACCCTAAGCGGTCCAACTAAAATGTTGCTATCTAATTTAGATATTCAAATCTCTAGTTTCGATATTCAAGACCTGTTCTCAGAATGTGGACCTATTATAAATAAATAGTAGATATGAATTATGACAGCACAGAAAGATCCACTAGAACCGTTGAAGTAATTTTTGAAAGATATGCCGATGCACTAAAGGCGTACGATGAATATGACGGACGGACATTGGATGGGAGAGCAATGCAAATAATTTTGGAAAATCTCAACTTTCAAAACGAAGAAAGAAGTGATGAAAACAAGCGTGGCGAGGACGGACCAGCTGGGAAAGATATCTCAACTGGTGTTACCAAATAACATATTTCAAACTTGAATTGCCGATTCACTGATTCTGACATGCGAGAGTTGTTTTCAGCATTCGACAGTTTTATAAGTGCAGCGATCAATTACGATACAACTGGAAGATCCACAGGCACTGCAGAAATTATTTATCGAAGGAAAGCAGATGCATTAAGAGCATACGACGAGTACCATGGCAGAACATTGGACGGAAGAACGATGTTCATTTCATATACCACTAGTGAGATGACCGATTTTGATGATGCTTACAAAATTATCACCTTCGGGAAATAAAAAATATCGACGGTTGCTGGTGTCTCGAGCAACGTTTCGATTTCGAACGATTTCTCAGAACAAAAAGCCCTTTTCAGGGCTGCAATTCTATGACAGTTTCTATTTAACAGATGGTCAAAAATCGTAACCCTAACTCCCTAATCCTAACACCATGTAATATACTATAATATAATATTACTTTATTAAAAATGTAAATATATATTTCTATATTTCTACAGTGTTGCCGATTTTGTTTTCAAATTTCCCCATTGTAAACCACGTTATACCTCTATAGTGAATCATGAATTCAATATTTTTAAATAATGCGATTTTTACTAATCTACGTTTAGTTTTACACATGAAATATTTTAACCACCATTATAAAACAAGACGTAGTTTAAATTGTTCAAAAATTCGAAAGTAACTTAATTAAATAACAATCGGAGGCAAAAACCACTGCTAAATTACGTACAAACCTACAAGAACACAATAAAGTGAACTCAGACGAAAAACGCAGACTCTCGGTAAACGTGATGACGAACGAACAGGTGAGGGGGTAGTTAGCGACCCTTATTGCTATTGTTTGGCGTGATTCTTTGCATCCATAATACTATGAACAATAGTCAATAAATAAATTGGTAATAAAACTACAAAGATATTAAATACATATGTCAAAATTATGAACTAAGTGCGTTTTTACAGGAAAAGTCGAAAACGGAACCTATCCACTTCCACGCGCTCTAGCATTCAAATGCATTCCAATACTAACTATTCGTCTCATCGATATATCGGGGGTGGGGGCGTGTCGCCGCCCTCTAGAGCGAGACAGACATAGGCGACTGTGATTGGTGGATCTCTCTGTCCGTCAGGCCGCCTCCGCCCGCCACTTGCGATACCGTAGCATAGTACATAAGCGAGCCGGTCGCGCTCTAAAATTTTAGTCGAACACGAGAACACCAACATGATTGCCGCTTGGGTCAGCAACTTGGTCGTTAAAGTCAGCGAAACCCGGATTGGCCGATATATTCGGCGAAAGCTGTACAAAGCGCGTAGAAGGCGACGCCTTGCGCAACTAGAGAATCGGCGGATTGTCGAAAGGGTGACTGGATTGCCGCCGGTGATCGCCCTGCCCTGGGACTGGCGCCCGTGTCACGCCAGTAAACCTATCGACATCCCGCCGAGAAAACGCTTGTTCTAGATCCACGGATCGAAACAAAAGGCCCTTTTCAGGGCCACAATATGATTCCTCGGTTTCTGTCTAACAGATTTATAGCCAAAAACAAAAACGTACCAGCAAATGAGTTGGTTGTTTCACAAAGAAAAAGGTTGGTGCGGTGGCTGGGCAACCGGCTGCCGTGCAACGTGTCGCGGGTTCGATTCCCGCTCGGAACAACACTTTGTGTGATCCACAAATTGTTGTTTCGGGTCTGGATGTCATTGTGTATGTGAACTTGTATGTTCGTAAACGCACCCACGACATAGGAGATAATCCTAATGTGGGGCAAGGTTTTTTTTAAAGAAAATAAAAAATATTCGAGTACAGGTCTGGTAACGTCACCGCCCTAACGGCGAGCGAGACAGATATGGTCGACTTCTAAAATGTCTGATCGCAACTCGAATTAATACGTTTTACTTACGATTTTGAAATTACGCGCAGAGACAGTAGCCGCCATGCTGTTTCGACTTGTGACGTCGTTCCATTTATTTGTTAGAGACCTTAGATTTTTTGAAGTGACATCACGTTGCATGGTGTAAAATGTACATCGTAATGCTGGATGTCCAACCAAGAAGGCGACGCGTGCTTTCCTAGTGGGGCGCTTTCGAGCCTTACGTGAGCTACGTCGTCGTATGTGCGTAGTCTACGTGACTTGTCGCACGGTGCACGCACGACGACGTTTCGGGTGCGTGCGTATTCCGAGGAACTCCCTACTCCAACTATTGTCGGCAAGTGAAGACTCAGTTTTCATCCAGTAGTTAGTCTTTGACTCGACGTTGACACGAACAGTCGTCCATCGGTGATCGGTCATTCTCGGGTACTATATCGAAATACCAAGATGGTCAACCAAATAGCGATTGGTCGCGGTGCTGCACGTAAATTCAATACGTCTAGAATATCAGGTGGTGGCCGTGGAATAGCTGATAGTGGAGTTGTGGAGAGCATTTTACGAGGAAGACGACGTGGAGATATATCAAAATCAACAAGATTCCCGAAACGCAACGGACTTATCGCAAAGAAAGACGTCACATGTAAAAGGGACACTCGTATAAACGCTGTGCCATCAGAATGTACCCTAAGCGGTCCAACTAAAATGTTGCTATCTAATTTAGATATTCAAATCTCTAGTTTCGATATTCAAGACCTGTTCTCAGAATGTGGACCTATTATAAATAAATAGTAGATATGAATTATGACAGCACAGA
Source organism: Spodoptera picta (assembly GCA_038387885.1). NCBI lineage: Eukaryota > Metazoa > Arthropoda > Insecta > Lepidoptera > Noctuidae > Spodoptera > Spodoptera picta. The sequence goes on from JAZHFQ010000325.1 coordinate 12,321, forward strand.
AAGATCCACTAGAACCGTTGAAGTAATTTTTGAAAGATATGCCGATGCACTAAAGGCGTACGATGAATATGACGGACGGACATTGGATGGGAGAGCAATGCAAATAATTTTGGAAAATCTCAACTTTCAAAACGAAGAAAGAAGTGATGAAAACAAGCGTGGCGAGGACGGACCAGCTGGGAAAGATATCTCAACTGGTGTTACCAAATAACATATTTCAAACTTGAATTGCCGATTCACTGATTCTGACATGCGAGAGTTGTTTTCAGCATTCGACAGTTTTATAAGTGCAGCGATCAATTACGATACAACTGGAAGATCCACAGGCACTGCAGAAATTATTTATCGAAGGAAAGCAGATGCATTAAGAGCATACGACGAGTACCATGGCAGAACATTGGACGGAAGAACGATGTTCATTTCATATACCACTAGTGAGATGACCGATTTTGATGATGCTTACAAAATTATCACCTTCGGGAAATAAAAAATATCGACGGTTGCTGGTGTCTCGAGCAACGTTTCGATTTCGAACGATTTCTCAGAACAAAAAGCCCTTTTCAGGGCTGCAATTCTATGACAGTTTCTATTTAACAGATGGTCAAAAATCGTAACCCTAACTCCCTAATCCTAACACCATGTAATATACTATAATATAATATTACTTTATTAAAAATGTAAATATATATTTCTATATTTCTACAGTGTTGCCGATTTTGTTTTCAAATTTCCCCATTGTAAACCACGTTATACCTCTATAGTGAATCATGAATTCAATATTTTTAAATAATGCGATTTTTACTAATCTACGTTTAGTTTTACACATGAAATATTTTAACCACCATTATAAAACAAGACGTAGTTTAAATTGTTCAAAAATTCGAAAGTAACTTAATTAAATAACAATCGGAGGCAAAAACCACTGCTAAATTACGTACAAACCTACAAGAACACAATAAAGTGAACTCAGACGAAAAACGCAGACTCTCGGTAAACGTGATGACGAACGAACAGGTGAGGGGGTAGTTAGCGACCCTTATTGCTATTGTTTGGAGTGATTCTTTGCATGATAATACTATAAATAATAGTCAATAAATAAATTGGTAATAAAACTACAAAGATATTAAATACATATGTCAAAATTATGAACTAAGTGCGTTTTTACAGGAAAAGTCGAAAACGGAACCTATCCACTTCCACGCGCTCTAGCATTCAAATGCATTCCAATACTAACTATTCGTCTCATCGATATATCGGGGGTGGGGGCGTGTCGCCGCCCTCTAGAGCGAGACAGACATAGGCGACTGTGATTGGTGGATCTCTCTGTCCGTCAGGCCGCCTCCGCCCGCCACTTGCGATACCGTAGCATAGTACATAAGCGAGCCGGTCGCGCTCTAAAATTTTAGTCGAACACGAGAACACCAACATGATTGCCGCTTGGGTCAGCAACTTGGTCGTTAAAGTCAGCGAAACCCGGATTGGCCGATATATTCGGCGAAAGCTGTACAAAGCGCGTAGAAGGCGACGCCTTGCGCAACTAGAGAATCGGCGGATTGTCGAAAGGGTGACTGGATTGCCGCCGGTGATCGCCCTGCCCTGGGACTGGCGCCCGTGTCACGCCAGTAAACCTATCGACATCCCGCCGAGAAAACGCTTGTTCTAGATCCACGGATCGAAACAAAAGGCCCTTTTCAGGGCCACAATATGATTCCTCGGTTTCTGTCTAACAGATTTATAGCCAAAAACAAAAACGTACCAGCAAATGAGTTGGTTGTTTCACAAAGAAAAAGGTTGGTGCGGTGGCTGGGCAACCGGCTGCCGTGCAACGTGTCGCGGGTTCGATTCCCGCTCGGAACAACACTTTGTGTGATCCACAAATTGTTGTTTCGGGTCTGGATGTCATTGTGTATGTGAACTTGTATGTTCGTAAACGCACCCACGACATAGGAGATAATCCTAATGTGGGGCAAGGTTTTTTTTAAAGAAAATAAAAAATATTCGAGTACAGGTCTGGTCATGTCACCGCCCTAACGGCGAGCGAGACAGATATGGTCGACTTCTAAAATGTCTGATCGCAACTCGAATTAATACGTTTTACTTACGATTTTGAAATTACGCGCAGAGACAGTAGCCGCCATGCTGTTTCGACTTGTGACGTCGTTCCATTTATTTGTTAGAGACCTTAGATTTTTTGAAGTGACATCACGTTGCATGGTGTAAAATGTACATCGTAATGCTGGATGTCCAACCAAGAAGGCGACGCGTGCTTTCCTAGTGGGGCGCTTTCGAGCCTTACGTGAGCTACGTCGTCGTATGTGCGTAGTCTACGTGACTTGTCGCACGGTGCACGCACGACGACGTTTCGGGTGCGTGCGTATTCCGAGAAACTCCCTACTCCAACTATTGTCGGCAAGTGAAGACTCAGTTTTCATCCAGTAGTTAGTCTTTGACTCGACGTTGACACGAACAGTCGTCCATCGGTGATCGGTCATTCTCGGGTACTATATCGAAATACCAAGATGGTCAACCAAATAGCGATTGGTCGCGGTGCTGCACGTAAATTCAATACGTCTAGAATATCAGGTGGTGGCCGTGGAATAGCTGATAGTGGAGTTGTGGAGAGCATTTTACGAGGAAGACGACGTGGAGATATATCAAAATCAACAAGATTCCCGAAACGCAACGGACTTATCGCAAAGAAAGACGTCACATGTAAAAGGGACACTCGTATAAACGCTGTGCCATCAGAATGTACCCTAAGCGGTCCAACTAAAATGTTGCTATCTAATTTAGATATTCAAATCTCTAGTTTCGATATTCAAGACCTGTTCTCAGAATGTGGACCTATTATAAATAAATAGTAGATATGAATTATGACAGCACAGAAAGATCCACTAGAACCGTTGAAGTAATTTTTGAAAGATATGCCGATGCACTAAAGGCGTACGATGAATATGACGGACGGACATTGGATGGGAGAGCAATGCAAATAATTTTGGAAAATCTCAACTTTCAAAACGAAGAAAGAAGTGATGAAAACAAGCGTGGCGAGGACGGACCAGCTGGGAAAGATATCTCAACTGGTGTTACCAAATAACATATTTCAAACTTGAATTGCCGATTCACTGATTCTGACATGCGAGAGTTGTTTTCAGCATTCGACAGTTTTATAAGTGCAGCGATCAATTACGATACAACTGGAAGATCCACAGGCACTGCAGAAATTATTTATCGAAGGAAAGCAGATGCATTAAGAGCATACGACGAGTACCATGGCAGAACATTGGACGGAAGAACGATGTTCATTTCATATACCACTAGTGAGATGACCGATTTTGATGATGCTTACAAAATTATCACCTTCGGGAAATAAAAAATATCGACGGTTGCTGGTGTCTCGAGCAACGTTTCGATTTCGAACGATTTCTCAGAACAAAAAGCCCTTTTCAGGGCTGCAATTCTATGACAGTTTCTATTTAACAGATGGTCAAAAATCGTAACCCTAACTCCCTAATCCTAACACCATGTAATATACTATAATATAATATTACTTTATTAAAAATGTAAATATATATTTCTATATTTCTACAGTGTTGCCGATTTTGTTTTCAAATTTCCCCATTGTAAACCACGTTATACCTCTATAGTGAATCATGAATTCAATATTTTTAAATAATGCGATTTTTACTAATCTACGTTTAGTTTTACACATGAAATATTTTAACCACCATTATAAAACAAGACGTAGTTTAAATTGTTCAAAAATTCGAAAGTAACTTAATTAAATAACAATCGGAGGCAAAAACCACTGCTAAATTACGTACAAACCTACAAGAACACAATAAAGTGAACTCAGACGAAAAACGCAGACTCTCGGTAAACGTGATGACGAACGAACAGGTGAGGGGGTAGTTAGCGACCCTTATTGCTATTGTTTGGAGTGATTCTTTGCATGATAATACTATAAATAATAGTCAATAAATAAATTGGTAATAAAACTACAAAGATATTAAATACATATGTCAAAATTATGAACTAAGTGCGTTTTTACAGGAAAAGTCGAAAACGGAACCTATCCACTTCCACGCGCTCTAGCATTCAAATGCATTCCAATACTAACTATTCGTCTCATCGATATATCGGGGGTGGGGGCGTGTCGCCGCCCTCTAGAGCGAGACAGACATAGGCGACTGTGATTGGTGGATCTCTCTGTCCGTCAGGCCGCCTCCGCCCGCCACTTGCGATACCGTAGCATAGTACATAAGCGAGCCGGTCGCGCTCTAAAATTTTAGTCGAACACGAGAACACCAACATGATTGCCGCTTGGGTCAGCAACTTGGTCGTTAAAGTCAGCGAAACCCGGATTGGCCGATATATTCGGCGAAAGCTGTACAAAGCGCGGAGAAGGCGACGCCTTGCGCAACTAGAGAATCGGCGGATTGTCGAAAGGGTGACTGGATTGCCGCCGGTGATCGCCCTGCCCTGGGACTGGCGCCCGTGTCACGCCAGTAAACCTATCGACATCCCGCCGAGAAAACGCTTGTTCTAGATCCACGGATCGAAACAAAAGGCCCTTTTCAGGGCCACAATATGATTCCTCGGTTTCTGTCTAACAGATTTATAGCCAAAAACAAAAACGTACCAGCAAATGAGTTGGTTGTTTCACAAAGAAAAAGGTTGGTGCGGTGGCTGGGCAACCGGCTGCCGTGCAACGTGTCGCGGGTTCGATTCCCGCTCGGAACAACACTTTGTGTGATCCACAAATTGTTGTTTCGGGTCTGGATGTCATTGTGTATGTGAACTTGTATGTTCGTAAACGCACCCACGACATAGGAGATAATCCTAATGTGGGGCAAGGTTTTTTTTAAAGAAAATAAAAAATATTCGAGTACAGGTCTGGTAATGTCACCGCCCTAACGGCGAGCGAGACAGATATGGTCGACTTCTAAAATGTCTGATCGCAACTCGAATTAATACGTTTTACTTACGATTTTGAAATTACGCGCAGAGACAGTAGCCGCCATGCTGTTTCGACTTGTGACGTCGTTCCATTTATTTGTTAGAGACCTTAGATTTTTTGAAGTGACATCACGTTGCATGGTGTAAAATGTACATCGTAATGCTGGATGTCCAACCAAGAAGGCGACGCGTGCTTTCCTAGTGGGGCGCTTTCGAGCCTTACGTGAGCTACGTCGTCGTATGTGCGTAGTCTACGTGACTTGTCGCACGGTGCACGCACGACGACGTTTCGGGTGCGTGCGTATTCCGAGAAACTCTCTACTCCAACTATTGTCGGCAAGTGAAGACTCAGTTTTCATCCAGTAGTTAGTATTTGACTCGACGTTGACACGAACAGTCGTCCATCGGTGATCGGTCATTCTCGGGTACTATATCGAAATACCAAGATGGTCAACCAAATAGCGATTGGTCGCGGTGCTGCACGTAAATTCAATACGTCTAGAATATCAGGTGGTGGCCGTGGAATAGCTGATAGTGGAGTTGTGGAGAGCATTTTACGAGGAAGACGACGTGGAGATATATCAAAATCAACAAGATTCCCGAAACGCAACGGACTTATCGCAAAGAAAGACGTCACATGTAAAAGGGACACTCGTATAAACGCTGTGCCATCAGAATGTACCCTAAGCGGTCCAACTAAAATGTTGCTATCTAATTTAGATATTCAAATCTCTAGTTTCGATATTCAAGACCTGTTCTCAGAATGTGGACCTATTATAAATAAATAGTAGATATGAATTATGACAGCACAGAAAGATCCACTAGAACCGTTGAAGTAATTTTTGAAAGATATGCCGATGCACTAAAGGCGTACGATGAATATGACGGACGGACATTGGATGGGAGAGCAATGCAAATAATTTTGGAAAATCTCAACTTTCAAAACGAAGAAAGAAGTGATGAAAACAAGCGTGGCGAGGACGGACCAGCTGGGAAAGATATCTCAACTGGTGTTACCAAATAACATATTTCAAACTTGAATTGTCGATTCACTGATTCTGACATGCGAGAGTTGTTTTCAGCATTCGACAGTTTTATAAGTGCAGCGATCAATTACGATACAACTGGAAGATCCACAGGCACTGCAGAAATTATTTATCGAAGGAAAGCAGATGCATTAAGAGCATACGACGAGTACCATGGCAGAACATTGGACGGAAGAACGATGTTCATTTCATATACCACTAGTGAGATGACCGATTTTGATGATGCTTACCAAGTTATCACCTTCGGGAAATAAAAAATATCGACGGTTGCTGGTGTCTCGAGCAACGTTTCGATTTTGAACGATTTCTCAGAACAAAAAGCCCTTTTCAGGGCTGCAATTCTATGACAGTTTCTATTTAACAGATGGTCAAAAATCGTAACCCTAACTCCCTAATCCTAACACCATGTAATATACTATAATATAATATTACTTTATTAAAAATGTAAATATATATTTCTATATTTCTACAGTGTTGCCGATTTTGTTTTCAAATTTCCCCATTGTAAACCACGTTATACCTCTATAGTGAATCATGAATTCAATATTTTTAAATAATGCGATTTATACTAATCTACGTTTAGTTTTACACATGAAATATTTTAACCACCATTATAAAACAAGACGTAGTTTAAATTGTTCAAAAATTCGAAAGTAACTTAATTAAATAACAATCGGAGGCAAAAACCACTGCTAAATTACGTACAAACCTACTGTTGGGGAGAGTTTTTGGACTGTATAAATGATGATGCTGATTAAAGGTACTGGTTTATTCGACGGAAGGTAGGTGTGCCTTTACAAATATACGGCGCGCAACGCGTACAGTGCTCACAGCTAATCGAGTGCAAAAGAACGGGCCGCGATCCTCGTCCTCGTATATGTTGATCCCCGCGCAGCGCTGTCCCCCCTCTGATGCCACCGCCAGTGCCGCCTCCATCGACGTCATCAAGATGTCCGAGACGTTTCCGAACATCCTGCCCGGGTTGAAACATCGTCTTCAATAGGTAAAGGACATATGTTGTTGAAAGCCCTGGTGATGTCGCCCTTCTTGGTTTTAATTTCCGCTACTCTCGTGACGCCATCAGCACCAGGAAACACCTTGACGATACGACCTAATAGCCAATGCAGTGGTTGTTGCGTTTTCTCTTTAATCAGAACCAACTGATTCACTTTAAGTTCGCCTGTGGACGCATGCCATCTAGTTCTCTGCTGCAACATGACAACATATTCATGACTGAATCGGTTCCAAAAGTGTTGCCGTAAATGTTCAATTCTTTTGTAGCGGTCCAATCGAGTGATGTTCACAGAATGTACCTGCGGCTGAGAAACGGATATTAGCGGTCGTCCAATTAAGAAATGCGAAGGAGTTAGAGCGGTAAGGTCGTCAGGAGACGAAGAAAGAGCAACAAGGGGGCGGGAATTCAATATAGCCTCAATTTGGACTAAGTATGTGTTTATCTCTTCATATGTTAAATGAGAAGAATGAACAATAGTTTTTAAATGCCTTTTAGTAGACTTAACGGCGGCCTCTGTTATACCATTGAAGTGCGGACTATAAGGAGGAGTAAAACTAAACTTTATTCCTTCTTGTGCAAGATCGGTTCCTAAATTTGAATTAGTTAAGAATTGTGCAAGCTCATTAAATACGCCCACAAACGCTGTGCCGTTATCAGAGAGGATGCTGTGTGGTTTACCCCGACGAGCAACGAATCTCTTTAACGCAGCAAGATAAGCGTCTTTGGTGAGATCCGTCACAAGCTCCAGATGGACGGCCTTTACTGCCAAACAGACAAATACACAGATATAAGACTTAATGAGTCTGGTACCTCTGCCTTTACGGTCAGCTATCAGCATTGGTCCGGCGTAGTCTACACTACAATTATAAAACGGAAATTCAAGCTGTGTCCTCGTGGGTGGTAGTTGACCCATGATTGGTTGCACCGCCTGAGATCTAAATCGGAAACATTTGACACATTCTCTGAATGTACCTTTAGATAGATTTCTACCTCCTAAAGGCCAGTAAGTTTGACGAATGTGCGATAAAAGAAGTTGTGGCCCTGCGTGCATAAGCTTAATATGTTCACGATGAAATAATATTTTTGTGATATGATGTTTACTATCTAGCAATATTGGATGTTTTGTGTCGTAACTATAATTAGCGTTATCTAACCTGCCACCCACGCGAATTACACCTCGATCATCCAAAAACGGAGACAAAGAAACAAGCCTATTTTTTCTAGATAATGGCCGTTTTAAACTAAGTGTTTTGTATTCGTCAGGAAACATTTCCATTTGACTGATACGTAACATGACAGTAAATGCCTCATTTAATTCATCACAAGATAAATGACCACACCGCTTGACTTTAGAATTTTTTAAATTAAAAACGAACCTAAGTATATAAGCGATTATACGTGTTAATATGTTTAAGTTAGATTTATTACTAATCAAACTACTAATAGCTGATTGAGTTAATTGACAACTGTCCACTAGGTGAACTTTAATTTCAGATATGTCGGGATTAGAACCTGTATTTGGTATTTTAGGCCAATGTACTTCACCTAATTTTAAAAAGTCTGGGCCCGACCACCACAATTTACAGGTGCCGATTTGATCGGCCCTCAGCCCGCGAGATACTAAGTCCGCCGGGTTCTCTTTAGACGACACGTATCTCCAAGAATTTTCCCCGGTACTTTCTTGTATCGCACTGACACGGTTACGGACAAAAGGCTTTAATTTATTCGGTGATGTAGATAACCAACAGAGAACTATCGTTGAATCACACCAATAATAAAACTTATTTATTTTAATAGTTAATGAGGCTACTACCTTTGCACACAGTCTTGCTCCCAACAAGGCCCCGCACAGTTCAAGACGAGGTATGGTTATATGTTTAATGGGAGCGATCTTATTTTTGGAAGTTAAAAGGTGAACTGTCGTTGTCCCATCATTATTTAGGCAACGAACATACACACATACCCCATAGGCGCGCTCGGATGCATCTGTGAAAGTATGCAACTCAATTGATTTATAATTAAAATGAAATGCATGCCGTTGTATATTTAAATTATTCAAATACGATAACGTAGTGACGAATGACGACCAACATTCTTGAGTCTCACGAGAAACCGGTTCGTCCCACGAACATTTTTCTAACCATAATTTTTGCATTGTCATTTTTGCCAATACCACACATGGTCCTACTAGACCTAATGGGTCAAAGATTTGACTAATGCAAGATAAAAAAAATAGAAATAAATAGAAATAGAAATTTATTCGCAGGAACATGTGATACAATGGATCTTAGTCTAATTTTCAACAGTACAGTGTATTCCACCTTTTCCAGGCATGCAAATGTTTGTTTATAGTAGGCACTTTATATAATATAGAATATAAATCCAATTTCATTGATTAATTATTACGTAATGTCAAAATAATGATTCCAAAATGTCAAATTAATTTTTTAAATACATGTCAAGGCAAAATACATTATGTCAAATACATTACCTATGTCTGTAAAATTACATGTCCTAATATTAAAATCTATTTCGTTCTACAATTCCATAGTCAATGAAGTCTTTAATACTGTAAAAACATTTTTCAATTAGCCATGCTTTCAACTTAATTCTAAATTGACGCAAAGGTAGTTCTCTAATAGATCGAGGAATTTTATTATATACTCTAATTGCCATTATTGCACAATTCTTGCCATAAAGAGTACTGCGACAATTATCCATTTTTAGTTTGGATGCATCTCGTTGTAAATGCTTACTATCTTCATTCACTCTATTAAACAAGTTATAATTTCTTACGAACATACCAATCTCAAAAATATACAGAGATGCCAAAGTCATAACGCTCAGCTTTATGAAAAGCGGTTTGCATGTCTCTAATGGTCCTACTCCACATATAGCCCTAATGCATTTTTTCTGAACTATGAATGCTCTGTCTATATCACATGAATTGCCCCACAACAACAGGCCATACCTCAACACAGAGTTCACATAACCGTGATACGCCAATAGCGCTGAGCTTTCATTTGTCGTTTTGCGTAGTTGCCTAAGTGCATAAACAAATTTATTTAATTTCTTGCAGACATTTTCTACGTGTAGTTTCCAATTACAGTTTTCGTCTAGCATAATACCCAAGAATTTAATATTGTTATCTTTAGAGACCGATTGACCTGAATAACTGATATTTAGCCTGGGTGGTTTACGCTTATAATTAGCAAACTGAACATATTTAGTTTTGGAGACATTAATTTCCAAATCATTGTCCTGAAGCCAGTGTATAATGGCCTCCAAAGTCTCATTTATTTCCTGCTCGTAAGGTTTTACTTTTACTTTTCCTGTGTCGGACACCACAACAGATATATCATCAGCAAAGAGGACACATTTTTTATCGGTAATATTAGGCAAGTCATTAATATACAAAAGGAATAAAAGCGGTCCGAGGACGCTTCCCTGTGGTACGCCTGTTCCATTCATTTTAATCGAGGATTTGTGAGATACTGAGACTAATTTTTCGTTAACTCGAGAAATCTCTACGTACTGCGTTCTATTGGTTAAGTAACTACGCAACCAATCTTGAGCCGGTCCGCGGATACCATACCGATCACATTTATCCAGCAGTTTACTGTGATTGACTAGATCAAATGCTTTGCTCATGTCTAGAAAGAGTACGGTTACAGGTAATTTCTTGTCTATAGTTTGAGTGATAGAGCTTATCAGTGAGTATGCAGCGAGTGTGGTAGATTTACCAGCTTGAAATCCATTTTGTTCTTTTTTTATAACATCAAATTTATTAAGAAATTCCGTGAGTCGTCGATGCATTATTTTTTCATAGATTTTTGAAAAAATCGGTATCAAAGTTATTGGTCTATAATTAGTTAAATGCGAATGTGATTCTTTTTTATAAAGGGGTTTTACTATTGATATTTTTAAATTATCGGGAAAGACACCTTCTGACAGTGAGATATTAATAAGGTAAGACAAAACAGAGGATATTTCATTAATACACGACTTCAGCACCACTGTAGAAACCTCATCGTAGCCAACTGACTTTTTATTTTTAAGGAATTGTATAATTGTTGCTACTTCGCGAGAAGAACACGGTCTGAGAAATATACTTGAGTTAATTCTATCCAAAGTTGTGTTAAGATGATCTTTAGTGCTTCTACTGGCATTCATATCCTTATTTTTTGACAAATCAATAAAAAAATCGTTAAATGCATTTGCTATTTGAGATGGTCTGTCCTCAATCTGTCCATTCTGTATTATTCTATTTATCTGCGTATGTGTTCGTAGTGAATCAGCTTTATTTTGAATAATATTCCACGTTGCTTTATTTTTATTTTTAGCCTTACAAATATAATTAGAGTTCGCATTTCTTTTCGATAACGTAACACAGTTTTTCAATATTTTATTGTATTTTGTATATTTATTTCTGAGACTATCGCAACCAGTTTTTAAATTACATAACAATTTCAACCGTCTCTTATAAACACTAGACGTTCTTATGCCTTTTGTGATCCATTTAGGTGTACCGGTATTTGCATATATTTTTACTTTGCGAACAGGAAAACACAGATTATAAAATAATAAAAAAACTTCATGAAAACTGCTAAAGGCCTCATTTGCATTTTCAATATTGTAAATATCTGACCATGATAAGCTTTGTAATGCACTTTTAAACTTCACTATATTTCCATTGGCGTAATCCCTAACATAACTGTACCAATATTTAAAATAGGGTTTTCTGTCAAGTATAGGGAACGTTAAAGTTTGGCCCGTGTTATGATCCGAGAGACAAAGTTCATGTGTTCTACCCACGGCTTCCTCCATGTTACTGAAAATATGGTCAATACATGAAGATTTTCGGGTGGGTGAGTTTATGTGTAGGGTAAAGTTGTAGTTGAGTAATATTTCTTTCAACTTTACGGAGTCCACGGTGTTTTTTAAAGTGTCTATATTTATATCTCCCGCCAGTATAACACGTTTCCTTCTATGTGTTGATAGTCTATGCAATAGTAACTCTAATCTTCTAAAAAATAACGCAACGCTTGAGTTTGGCACCCTGTACATGCAAACTATAATGCACGCAAAGGAAACAATTTCGATTGCGCAACATTCAAATACCTTTTCCATAGTTAGGTCTTGTAAGTCAATATTTTTTGTTATTAATGTTTTATGCACCAAGATACAAGAACCACCACGTCTTTCCCTATTTCTAGAAAAAGCACTTACAAGTTTGAACTTTTTGAAATTAATATTAGGTTCATCACCCGATTTTACAAAGGTTTCAGTTAGGCAAACAATATCAATATTTACTCTATATTTACGAGCTAATTCGTCAAAACAAACTTCAATATAATCTATTTTATTTAACAAGCCAGCTATGTTTTGATGGAATAATGTTGCTGTGTTTAAAATGTAACGTTTAGTTATTTCATTGGTTGGAGGTAGATTTATAGAAAAAGTTAACTGATCGTTAAGAAGTGTTATGAAATTGATTACGATTTAAATCGAGAATGTTATTATCATACTGATCAAGGGATGATATTATAGCTTTTATCACTTGTGGGCTGTTAGATTGCCATTTCCTTAATTTGAATTGAGCTGATGCTAGAATCGAACTCACCTCCTTGCATAACTGTATGGTGGCGGACTCAGTGTCACTGCCCCCAAGATAATCATCAACGTACATGTCTCGTTGTATAGCTTGTTTTACGTCATCATTTGACGCTTGTGAAGCGAGACTTACGAGTGCTTTAGTCGCTAAATATGGTGCCGAAGCTGTACCATAAGTAACTGTATTAAGAACATAGGTTTTAAGCGGTTCATGTTGGTTAAATCTAAATAAGATTTTTTGTAAAGAGCGTTGAGATTTATTCAATTCTATAGCTCTGTACATTTTCTCAACATCCGCTGATACTATGTATCTATGTTGTCGAAAACGTAGCAAAATGGAATAAAGATCATCCTGTACGGTCGGACCGATCATTTGTAGGTGATTTAAAGAGATGCCTGAAGATGTCACAGCTGACGCGTCAAAGACAACTCTTAATTTAGTTGTAGTACTTTGCTCGCGCATAACACCGTGATGTGGTAAATAATAACTTATGTTATCATTTGAATTATTAACTACAGACATATGCCCTAGTTGCAGGTATTCGCGCATAAAATCGATGTACCTACATTTAAATAAGGGATCACGTTCAAATCTACGTTCGAGCGAAAGAAATCGAGCTTTCGCCATTTGGAATGAGTCACCTAAGACTTCAGGTGACTGTTTAAATGGCATTGTTACAATAAAACGCCCGTCTTCGCCACGAGTAGTAGTGCGCAAAAAATGTGCCTCACATGCACGTTCTTCGGCAGACAATGAATGTTTTTCTAATATTGAATCTAGTTCCCAGAACCGAGTGAGTTCAGGTTTTATTTCCTGCATGAAATTACACACTGGTTGGTCACGGAATGGACTAGGTTGCACAATATACCCAGAAATAAGCCATCCTAATTTAGATTCGTATAATCTAGGTTGATACTTTCCTAAATGTATTGTTTTAGTACCTAAAATATTCCAGAACTGTTCAGCACCTAGTAATATGTCTACGCTTGACGGTTTATAATAGTGAGGGTCAGCTAGACAGATGCCTGATGGCAGTGGAATAGTACTAATGTCAATTAATGTAGACGGTAATGATTTAGTTATCTCTGGTAATACTAAACAATCAATAGTTGTTTTAAAAATACCCGAGTAAGATTCAACGGTTAAGGAACAAGATTGTGTGATTTTACAAGTTTGCTGGTTAATACCCGTTATTCTGGAGTTTACGTTACGTTTAAGTGAACCCAGCTTACCACACAACTCCTCAGTTATAAAGTTTGCAGTACTGCCGTTGTCCAGCAGCACCCTCGCTGCGTGGCTGCGGCCGCTGCTATCTCGCACCTTCACCCTCGCTGTGGAAAGCAATACGGTGGACGAAGTAGTATTCTGTATGGCTTTGGCAGTTAAAGTAACATTATCTGTTATTTGATTACTGATAGGCGGCTCACTGTCTTTGTCCGAGTGTAACAGTGTGTTATGTTTTGCCTTACAATACTTGCACCGAGCCCACAATTTACATTTATTTTCGGAATGGCCCGGGTTTAAACAGTTAAGACAAACTTTATATTCTTTAGCCTTCTGATTACGAACGTCTGAAGTCAGTTTTCGAAAAATATCACACTTAAATAAAACATGACTTTGTTTGCACATAGGACAATTTGAGCTCGAACCTTTATTTGAACCATTATTGCAATCAGTTGATGTTACGGCAAAGCTTTTTTGTTTATTTAATTTATTGGTTGAAATTTTGTTTTTATTAGCTTCAGAGTCCTCAACTGATTCCAACAGGTCTGCCCTGTTATTTAAAAATGTTAAAAATTGAGACAACGTAGGTGCCTCGGATAGTGTATTTCTAAATTCTTCCCAATGAATGTAAGTTTTAGTATCTAATTTGTTAGCCATTATATGAATAATTAAGGTGTCCCAGTGTTGCGTGGGTTGTCCTAAAATTGTTAAAGCCCTCAGATTCTTCGTGGTACTATCGACTAAATGACGTACCGCTTTGCTAGACTCCTTTTCTATTTGGTCGACATTATATAACGATTGAACATGATTATTTACCAAAAGACGATTATTGTTATACCGCTTCGTCAATAGATCCCAGGCGATGCTATAGTTACCAGAATTAAAATCCAAACTTCTAATAATTAAGGCAGCAGCACCCTTTAACGAGGACCTAAGATAGTGGAATTTACTTATATCGTCCAACAACGTGTTCTTGTGTATTAGAGAATCAAATGTGTCTCTAAACTCGAGCCAATGCTGATAGTTTCCATCAAAATGTGGCAAACTAATCTGAGGTAATTTCACAACACTGTGTTTAGACTGTGTGACGTCATTAATATCTGAAGCTTGTACAGAACTCACCAACACGCTGGCTCTTCGCTCGCCATGCTGACGTCGCACCTCGCGGGCCGATGACACCAAGGAGAAGTATTGGTTTTGAAAAGCTTCACGATCACTCAACGCCTCGGTGGAGTCCTCCATCAGAAGCTCGATATCCCCCTGTATTTTATCATAGTCATTGTATAATAAATCCATTTTATCAATTCGGGTTTCTAGCTCTGTTACTTGTAAATCACTTAATCGTGAACAAGAAAGGACTACATTTAAATAGTTACTGAAAAGCGTAAGCTTAGCTTTACAGCTGGCACGTTTCTTAACTAATTCTTTAAGTTTAGTCTCCATTATGAAAGTAAATAAATTGCAAATCGACAGGTGTCCACTTTAAGTAAATGAGCGGTCAAGCTACCACGTGTCCGTGCAAAACGGGTTTCTTGTTTTTTTTGCTTGCTACTAAATATTTATGCAGCGATGCATCTACAATTAATTGAGCGATAAGCACGCCAGAAAAATATGAATCGAGATGAATGCTATGACTAATAAATATGGGAAAAAATGGAACAGATTTAAATGGCCAACAAAGCAGGGAGAATTAACGAAACTATAAAAAAGGGACAGAAATGTTTAATTGGAACGACACACTATTTACCGATCAGTAGCCACCGTTAGCCGTTCGTTCTCGCCGATTTTTTCTTTCTCGGAGATGTGTGCGCCACGTTGGCCTTTTCATGCACTGCAAAACGCCCACGCCCGTGGTATTGCACGTCTGCCTCCGTTGTTTGCTTCTTTCTTGCGAAGGACCAATATGTTGGGGAGAGTTTTTGGACTGTATAAATGATGATGCTGATTAAAGGTACTGGTTTATTCGACGGAAGGTAGGTGTGCCTTTACAAATATACGGCGCGCAACGCGTACAGTGCTCACAGCTAATCGAGTGCAAAAGAACGGGCCGCGATCCTCGTCCTCGTATATGTTGATCCCCGCGCAGCGCTGTCCCCCCTCTGATGCCACCGCCAGTGCCGCCTCCATCGACGTCATCAAGATGTCCGAGACGTTTCCGAACACCTACAAGAACACAATAAAGTGAACTCAGACGAAAAACGCAGACTCTCGGTAAACGTGATGACGAACGAACAGGTGAGGGGGTAGTTAGCGACCCTTATTGCTATTGTTTGGAGTGATTCTTTGCATGATAATACTATAAATAATAGTCAATAAATAAATTGGTAATAAAACTACAAAGATATTAAATACATATGTCAAAATTATGAACTAAGTGCGTTTTTACAGGAAAAGTCGAAAACGGAACCTATCCACTTCCACGCGCTCTAGCATTCAAATGCATTCCAATACTAACTATTCGTCTCATCGATATATCGGGGGTGGGGGCGTGTCGCCGCCCTCTAGAGCGAGACAGACATAGGCGACTGTGATTGGTGGATCTCTCTGTCCGTCAGGCCGCCTCCGCCCGCCACTTGCGATACCGTAGCATAGTACATAAGCGAGCCGGTCGCGCTCTAAAATTTTAGTCGAACACGAGAACACCAACATGATTGCCGCTTGGGTCAGCAACTTGGTCGTTAAAGTCAGCGAAACCCGGATTGGCCGATATATTCGACGAAAGCTGTACAAAGCGCGTAGAAGGCGACGCCTTGCGCAACTAGAGAATCGGCGGATTGTCGAAAGGGTGACTGGATTGCCGCCGGTGATTGCCCTGCCCTGGGACTGGCGCCCGTGTCACGCCAGTAAACCTATCGACATCCCGCCGAGAAAACGCTTGTTCTAGATCCACGGATCGAAACAAAAGGCCCTTTTCAGGGCCACAATATGATTCCTCGGTTTCTGTCTAACAGATTTATAGCCAAAAACAAAAACGTACCAGCAAATGATTTGGTTGTTTCACAAAGAAAAAGGTTGGTGCGGTGGCTGGGCAACCGGCTGCCGTGCAACGTGTCGCGGGTTCGATTCCCGCTCGGAACAACACTTTGTGTGATCCACAAATTGTTGTTTCGGGTCTGGATGTCATTGTGTATGTGAACTTGTATGTTCGTAAACGCACCCACGACATAGGAGATAATCCTAATGTGGGGCAAGGTTTTTTTTAAAGAAAATAAAAAATATTCGAGTACAGGTCTGGTAATGTCACCGCCCTAACGGCGAGCGAGACAGATATGGTCGTCTTCTAAAATGTCTGATCGCAACTCGAATTGATACCTTTTACTTACGATTTTGAAATTACGCGCAGAGACAGTAGCCGCCATGCTGTTTCGACTTGTGACGTCGTTCCATTTATTTGTTAGAGACCTTAGATTTTTTGAAGTGACATCACGTTGCATGGTGTAAAATGTACATCGTAATGCTGGATGTCCAACCAAGAAGGCGACGCGTGCTTTCCTAGTGGGGCGCTTTCGAGCCTTACGTGAGCTACGTCGTCGTATGTGCGTAGTCTACGTGACTTGTCGCACGGTGCACGCACGACGACGTTTCGGGTGCGTGCGTATACCGAGAAACTCCCTACTCCAACTATTGTCGGCAAGTGAAGACTCAGTTTTCATCCAGTAGTTAGTCTTTGACTCGACGTTGACACGAACAGTCGTCCATCGGTGATCGGTCATTCTCGGGTACTATATCGAAATACCAAGATGGTCAACCAAATAGCGATTGGTCGCGGTGCTGCACGTAAATTCAATACGTCTAGAATATCAGGTGGTGGCCGTGGAATAGCTGATAGTGGAGTTGTGGAGAGCATTTTACGAGGAAGACGACGTGGAGATATATCAAAATCAACAAGATTCCCGAAACGCAACGGACTTATCGCAAAGAAAGACGTCACATGTAAAAGGGACACTCGTATAAACGCTGTGCCATCAGAATGTACCCTAAGCGGTCCAACTAAAATGTTGCTATCTAATTTAGATATTCAAATCTCTAGTTTCGATATTCAAGACCTGTTCTCAGAATGTGGACCTATTATAAATAAATAGTAGATATGAATTATGACAGCACAGAAAGATCCACTAGAACCGTTGAAGTAATTTTTGAAAGATATGCCGATGCACTAAAGGCGTACGATGAATATGACGGACGGACATTGGATGGGAGAGCAATGCAAATAATTTTGGAAAATCTCAACTTTCAAAACGAAGAAAGAAGTGATGAAAACAAGCGTGGCGAGGACGGACCAGCTGGGAAAGATATCTCAACTGGTGTTACCAAATAACATATTTCAAACTTGAATTGTCGATTCACTGATTCTGACATGCGAGAGTTGTTTTCAGCATTCGACAGTTTTATAAGTGCAGCGATCAATTACGATACAACTGGAAGATCCACAGGCACTGCAGAAATTATTTATCGAAGGAAAGCAGATGCATTAAGAGCATACGACGAGTACCATGGCAGAACATTGGACGGAAGAACGATGTTCATTTCATATACCACTAGTGAGATGACCGATTTTGATGATGCTTACCAAGTTATCACCTTCGGGAAATAAAAAATATCGACGGTTGCTGGTGTCTCGAGCAACGTTTCGATTTCGAACGATTTCTCAGAACAAAAAGCCCTTTTCAGGGCTGCAATTCTATGACAGTTTCTATTTAACAGATGGTCAAAAATCGTAACCCTAACTCCCTAATCCTAACACCATGTAATATACTATAATATAATATTACTTTATTAAAAATGTAAATATATATTTCTATATTTCTACAGTGTTGCCGATTTTGTTTTCAAATTTCCCCATTGTAAACCACGTTATACCTCTATAGTGAATCATGAATTCAATATTTTTAAATAATGCGATTTATACTAATCTACGTTTAGTTTTACACATGAAATATTTTAACCACCATTAAAAAACAAGACGTAGTTTAAATTGTTCAAAAATTCGAAAGTAACTTAATTAAATAACAATCGGAGGCAAAAACCACTGCTAAATTACGTACAAACCTACAAGAACACAATAAAGTGAACTCAGACGAAAAACGCAGACTCTCGGTAAACCCGATGACGGACGAACAGGTGAGGGGGTAGTTAGCGACCCTTATTGCTATTGTTTGGCGTGATTCTTTGCATCCATAATACTATGAATAATAGTCAATAAATAAATCGGTGATAAAACTACAAAGATATTAAATACATACGTCAAAATTATGAACCAAGTGCGTTTTATAGTAAAAGTCAAAAACGTAACCTACCCACTTACCACCCGCTCTAGAATGCAAATGCATTCCAATACTGACTATTCGACTCATCGATATATCGGGGGTGGGGGCGTGTCGCCGCCCTCTAGAGCGAGACAGACATAGGCGACTGTGATTGGTGGATCTCTCTGTCCGTCAGGCCGCCTCCGCCCGCCACTTGCGATACCGTAGCATAGTACATAAGCGAGCCGGTCGCGCTCTAAAATTTTAGTCGAACACGAGAACACCAACATGATTGCCGCTTGGGTCAGCAACTTGGTCGTTAAAGTCAGCGAAACCCGGATTGGCCGATATATTCGGCGAAAGCTGTACAAAGCGCGTAGAAGGCGACGCCTTGCGCAACTAGAGAATCGGCGGATTGTCGAAAGGGTGACTGGATTGCCGCCGGTGATCGCCCTGCCCTGGGACTGGCGCCCGTGTCACGCCAGTAAACCTATCGACATCCCGCCGAGAAAACGCTTGTTCTAGATCCACGGATCGAAACAAAAGGCCCTTTTCAGGGCCACAATATGATTCCTCGGTTTCTGTCTAACAGATTTATAGCCAAAAACAAAAACGTACCAGCAAATGAGTTGGTTGTTTCACAAAGAAAAAGGTTGGTGCGGTGGCTGGGCAACCGGCTGCCGTGCAACGTGTCGCGGGTTCGATTCCCGCTCGGAACAACACTTTGTGTGATCCACAAATTGTTGTTTCGGGTCTGGATGTCATTGTGTATGTGAACTTGTATGTTCGTAAACGCACCCACGACATAGGAGATAATCCTAATGTGGGGCAAGGTTTTTTTTAAAGAAAATAAAAAATATTCGAGTACAGGTCTGGTAATGTCACCGCCCTAACGGCGAGCGAGACAGATATGGTCGACTTCTAAAATGTCTGATCGCAACTCGAATTAATACGTTTTACTTACGATTTTGAAATTACGCGCAGAGACAGTAGCCGCCATGCTGTTTCGACTTGTGACGTCGTTCCATTTATTTGTTAGAGACCTTAGATTTTTTGAAGTGACATCACGTTGCATGGTGTAAAATGTACATCGTAATGCTGGATGTCCAACCAAGAAGGCGACGCGTGCTTTCCTAGTGGGGCGCTTTCGAGCCTTACGTGAGCTACGTCGTCGTATGTGCGTAGTCTACGTGACTTGTCGCACGGTGCACGCACGACGACGTTTCGGGTGCGTGCGTATTCCGAGAAACTCCCTACTCCAACTATTGTCGGCAAGTGAAGACTCAGTTTTCATCCAGTAGTTAGTCTTTGACTCGACGTTGACACGAACAGTCGTCCATCGGTGATCGGTCATTCTCGGGTACTATATCGAAATACCAAGATGGTCAACCAAATAGCGATTGGTCGCGGTGCTGCACGTAAATTCAATACGTCTAGAATATCAGGTGGTGGCCGTGGAATAGCTGATAGTGAAGTTGTGGAGAGCATTTTACGAGGAAGACGACGTGGAGATATATCAAAATCAACAAGATTCCCGAAACGCAACGGACTTATCGCAAAGAAAGACGTCACAATCATGTAAAAGGGACACTCGTATAAACGCTGTGCCATCAGAATGTACCCTAAGCGGTCCAACTAAAATGTTGCTATCTAATTTAGATATTCAAATCTCTAGTTTCGATATTCAAGAGCTGTTCTCAGAATTTTATTTTTGTTATAAATCATGTAGTATGTAATTATTTAGCTTGTTTCTTTCTCTCTCTCTCTCTCTCTCTCTCTGGTTTTAAACCTCTTTATTGTTATTTTGCTATAATGCATGTAAAGAAAAAGGTTTTCTTAATTATTGAATTACTATTATATTGATTACTATTGGGAAATAGTCTTTGGTTTTTCAAACGTCATAATATAAGAATTTTATGTTTAAGAATCTATGGAAGAATAAAACATTAAATGTCGTTTCTTATATTTGAAAAGCAACACATTAGTTTTATTTCCTCTCGCCTGAGATACAGGATTGTCCTAGTGCAGGCATCTAACTATTTGAGGTCATTGTACGTAATTTAGACATATTTTTGAATTTTGCGTTTTTTTTATTATGAATATAATTTTTATTTATTTATTTTATTATTTCATTCAAAATCATAAGATTTAGTCTTTTATGAATATTTTTGTTTTGTTCCTGGCGTTCATGTCTTATGCCGAATAAACACATTCCATTTCATTTCAAACACATTTCTCCAGTGCTTTGTCCAATTAAATTCGTAGCAATTGATGCTACGGCGTAGCCGTTGATACTACGGTGTAGTAGCGTTGGGTAAAGTAGATTATTACGTATTTTTTCTGGGCGGAGATAATCCAATAAAATACAATATATAAGAAAACTTTTGAAGCCAATTCTGAGTTATGAACTAATATTGCACCTTGCAACATTGTCACAGTGAAGGTGTGGGAAAATAATGACGTCATCGCATTGGAATTTCATACTCATCGTTTACATTTTGAAGACCTTAAATCTCATTATGTTTCATGCACCGGTAAAAACTCCGTACATACCTCGTTGTAAGGCTTAAAAAAATCGAGGAAAAATAAATCGACGTGGTATTTTGTCATTTTTTGTCGATCCCCTTCCCCTGTTTGAGCCTAACTTGATTAATAGACTGCCGCTACGTCATTGTATGCATGTGGTCTACGTGACGTGTCACCCGTACGACGATACTTTTCGAGTGCGATCGGGTCTTTATCTTTTACTTATGTTGTAAAGAATGTGGTAAAAGCCTTGGTTTGGCGAGAACGGAATGTTTCAGTTCATTTTGTTACAATGTGCTATGAAACCACACATGGGTGGTAGGTAATCATCAAAATCAATGGCTGAATGTAAAAAAATGCTCTTTTGTTTAATGGCAGGGATGCCTTTTCCTAGTTATTTTATAAATATTTCAATTACATTCCGTTTCGATGATTCCGCGACTGTGGCATTATACCTTATTATAGGACATACTAAAATCTGAAATAAGTTTGGGCAGAATGATACTATAATATTTACACATGCCTATTTTTTCGCCGATTTCCATTTTAACCCTAAGGTTGTCTGAGAGAGAATGCCATATGGCATTAATGTCCGCCTTATGTACCATTACTTGTGTCTGTGTACATTAAAGTTTAAATAAATAAATAAAATAAATACTAACACAATAACTAACTGTGGTTTCTATTCTTCTAAATAATTTTTAAATTAATCATTGTTTAAGAAATACTGCTCTACTTGAGACTTGGACTACCCCTTATCTTCTTTCCCACACTTTACACGGGGTCTATATTCTCGGAAATAATGTATTGTCCTATAAAGGGCAGAACAAAGAAACAATGAAAATATGATGGTGTTGAAACAGACTGCCTCGTTAGCCGAGTGGTCGCGAGTGCGACTGCCGGGCAAGGGGTCTCGGGTTCGATTCCCGGGTCGGGCAAAGTATTACTGGATTTTTAAAAAATTCTCAGTAGTAGCACGGAGTCTGGAAATGTGCCCGGTATATGGCAATAGGCTCACCCGCTATTACATGGGACTCATAACATAAATAGTGAAAAGTGGGTGTTACTTCTGTGTACACCTCTGTCTCCCTTCGGGGATAAAAGGCGTGATGTTATGATGATGATGAAACAGGTGCTAAGTGCGTCCACTGTCTTGTCTATAGAATTAGATTTCGCTTTCTATCTGGTTTGTGAGGAAACTTTGGAACCAGGCTACGGTAAAACTCGTGATGCCAAGCAACTGTTAGTAGTTTATTTATTGAAGATTTAACTCATTTCAAATTCCCATTTTGTTTCGATAATGCGCCGTAGTATCACCTACTTGTGTGCGTTACCCAGGCCAGATGTTGTCGAAAATGGTCATTTGAGTCTTATAGATAATTAGTTGTGCGGCTTCTGTAATTGTTGCGCACATTTTCAAATTTGTTGCGTTTATCGTTTTGAAATTATTTCACAAAAACATTTCCTGCTCGGGTAACGTTACCCCAGCCAGACCTTTTTCTTTCTAATGGGAATATTTAAATAATTATTAGCTATAAAATTCGTTGTCTAGATGAAGTAAATGTTGTGCCTTGTTTTGTATTTGTTTTTTCATCGGTGGCGAAACTGGCGAAGTTATTCGAGATCCTGCTGGGGTTGTTGGTTTTGCTAGATCTTCGAAATGGTTAAGCGGATTGTCTCGCCCCCCACTGGTCAGTGCAACGGCGTGGCTACTGCTCTCCGCGGACTTTTGCCTCAACAAGTTTCTTGCCCTGCCGAATACACTGCAACAGTTCTACGCCGCACATCTCGACCTAACCACGGCAGGAAATTTCAGTGAAGTCGGTTATGGAACTTGGAAGAGAAGCCCCGAGGAGGACAAAAATAAACCTGAAATGGCAGATAAAGTCAGGCAAAATATATCTGAGATCAGTCTGAATGACGAAGAAGAGGCGAATTCGATGCTGATATTAAGCGCTGGAGATGGGCTATCAGGGCAGGAAACCCCAATTTCAGATAGTCGTTTGAACTATGGAATGCTAACGTAAAACAGCGATACGACCTTAACTCTTGGCGTCAGCCAGAGGAAAAGAAAACAGAGAGACTTGAGTTCCAACAAGGAAGGAATAGCTTCCAAAGATCCTCCGAAAGAAATGTCTCTCAGACCACTTCGAAGCCTGAATACAGACCAGACACTTCAGCGACCGCAGATATTAGTCTGAATGATAGTGAGGATACGAAGTCTAAATTGACACCAAAATTAGGCGTTGGAGCTCGATTATTGAGACTCAATGCCCTTTTAGTAAAACCACCACTCTCAGTTAGCCAAGATACATGGCCAGTTAAAAACAACTTAAGGAAAAGACACGACCTTAACACTTGGCGTCAGGTAGAAGCGATGAGAAATCATGAAACTAAATACGAGCAGACTGTTCTCCCGCCAGCACAGTCTTGCCCCGTACCCGACTACCGACCGCCGAACATAAACGGAAAATCGATCAGGAGAAGGATTGGTGGAAAGGAAGACGGAACGACAGCCAAGGCTGCCCCGAGACGCAATGTCACCGAAGTACCGCGCAGCGCCAAATACCAGTGGGACCACGACGACCGATGTGACAAACATTACAGTTAGTAAACTACTATTAATATAGCGAATTGTTTAAATAAAATTGTAACTTTTAATTTTTATTTGTATTATGGTAATGTATTGTATGATAAATGAATAAAATATACTAATTTTGTTAACTTATAATTTTTGTATTTTATCTTTAAATCCCTGACGCCTGAATACAAATGCAACATTCTATAAGTTACACCTCACAATAAAATCCCTTAGTAGTATAATAAAACTCGTATTGATTGTTGTAGAATATAATATTAATTATCTTGGTACACCGTACTATGCGTCCGTCCTCGATTCTGAGCCCGAGCAAATAGGCCGAATCCTTCACCGAAATACCCCCAAGTCACTTTCGTTTGGAAATAGTGATGATCAAGTCACAATTCAACTTATCAAATAATCGATAATCGACTAAAATAATACTAATATAATTTTAAAACCTAACACTCGACCATCCTGACGTCGTGCATGTCCCCATGCACGAAACAACAATATTCAAGTCACGGAAGCAGTGAGCTCTCTTTCTCACATACCGAGGTGACAATGTTTGTGAACCATCTTTCTCACAAACGATAAATACATATAAAATCATATTCAAGTCACGGAGGCAGTGAGCTCTCTTTCTCGCATACCGAGGTGACAATGTTTGTGAACCATCTTTCTCACAAACGACAAAACTAGCTTAAGATGAAACAAAAGATCATTTCTCAATTATAATGATAACAGTATTACATATCATTGAAGTAATAATAATAATTGTTAATATAAGTACCAGATTAGTCCAGTCCAGTATTTTATATTTATTCAACCAACAACACAATTTGCTTATACTAAATAAACATTGTATAATGATTTGTACAATTTGAATTTCAACAATTGTAAATAAATTTTATAATATATCTCGGACATAAAATAAACAAATAACAAAAACGTTTAAATGAATAACTGACTATAAGTTCACATAATAATATCATGCTTGTGATCCACAAGTATTTTATTTCTCTATATCCTCATCGTCACAACTACTAGTATCCACATTAGCATCATCATCATCATCATCATCATCATCATCATTATCATTGTCCTTATTAACATCTAAGGCGGCTACGTGAACCCATGGCAACATGCGATCGGCATCTACAGTGGTCTTGCGTCTACTTCTAGTACTACTCAACCCAGGTATTGCAGCCAGTCTATAGCGGTCTTTGCCTAGGACTTCTATAACACGGTAAGGCCCAACATAAGGGGGAATCAGTTTCTTACTTTTGCCATCATTTGCAAATGAAGTTCTTGTAATCTTTACAAGATCTCCCTCTCCATAAACACGCGCAGGGCGTCGGTTTTTGTCATGAGCGGATTTCTGTTTTTCTTGTTCTGTATCAATTTTATCTTTGACAGATTCTCTTATAAGTTCTGTGTCTAATTCTTCGTTACTTTCTCGCACTAGTTCATTAAGCATAGGTCTGCGCCGCTTCCGCCGGCGTTCTGCCCGTCGTCTTTTGGCGAGTATTATTCATTTCCCATTGTACTTTACCTACCTTATCGTCCTAGTTCCTCTCATCAAAGTTGAGGTTTTGGGCGGTCAGAGAATTCAGTACTGTTCGGTTGTACCGTTCTACCTGACCATTGGCCCTCGGGCTAGCGACCGCATTCAATATATGTCTAATGCCTCTATCTACGCAATAACGCTGAAATGCATAAGACGTAAATCAAGTGCCTCGATCACTAATCAGACGGTCAGGTACCCTAAATGTACAGAAAATATCTTCAAAAACTTTAATAGCTGTTTGTGTTTTAGTGTTTCGCACTGGTTTAACAAAAACAAATTTAGTAAAAGCGTCCACTATCACTAACAGGTAAGAATTTCCGGATTTCGAGCGAACAAAGGGTCCAAGGTGGTCAACATGGAGCGTATGGAAAAACACCTCTACTTTTGTGATGGGGTGTAAATGGCCCTCAGCAATTGTAGTTTTCTTTGCATAGGCGCATTCGAGACATGCTTGTACATATTTTTTAATGAATCGGGACATCTTGGGGAACCAATAAGTTTTCTTAATGCGTTCTACCGTCTTTTCTGCTCCAAAATGCCCAATGTCATCGTGATTCATGCGGCAAAGTTGCCACCTTGCACCCTTTGGTACTACCCAACGTAAATTATTTTTATCGCCATTCAAACACTTATACAGTCTATTGTCCTTAATCAAAAAGTTTTCTTTTATATATTTTAAACTATCAGCATCTACATATATTGTTGGTAAGTATATCGCGCGTATCTGTAATGTATGAAGCCAATCATCGCTACTGATTTGCATAACAAATGGATATTGTTTAAACTCGTCTGTGCCACTTATCAAATCAACCAGATTCCGCGACAGTGCATCTACGTGTGCCATTTTGGTACCGGCGCGGTACTCTACTGTGCATTGAAACTCTTGTAACAGTAGCCACCAACGAGCTATTATTTATTTATTTATTTATTATTATCACACTTACATCTATCATTACAGGTTTAACCTAATGTGACAGAGAAGCTACTTACATTAAACAAAACATGCAAACAAAGTTAATAACAGCAGTATCCTTAGACCAAACATACATACAAGGACATAAAATATATATAATTAAAACGAAACCACAATACTAAATTATCCTAATAACATTAATAACATATCACCGAATACGCTACCCTAGTGAAGTCACTCACCGAACAGTGGAATATAAGCTATACGTGGGATCATATCTCGTTTTGAAAACGTTGAACGCAAGGCGCTACAGTCCGTAACTATCTTAAAATTTTGGCCTAATAGGTGAACACGAAATTTGTTAAGAGAGCATACCACTGCCAGTGTCTCAAGCTCAAAAGCGTGGAAGTTTTTCTCTTCCGGAGAAGTTTGCCTACTACCTCTATAAAATGCTACAGGCCTGAAAGCGTCAGAAGCGCGTGTACACTGAAGTAATATTTCACCTATTCCAATTCTGCTTGCGTCTGAACGTTATCAGTCTTGTTTTGGTTTCTAAGGTTATTCGCGCAATTTTCGGTTTTGTGACCAACCCTACGGCATTTCGCACATTTAATTAACGGTTCAGGACAGTTGATATAGGGGTGTCCTTTCTCCTTGTAATTAAAACAAAACAACTCGTAGCGAGCATTGTTGCCATTACCTTTAGGTGATCGATTAAACGAGCTTTTATTGGTGGAAGACTCTGACGCAGAAACATATTGACCTTTAAGATTGCTGCGATCTAAAGATTGTGAGGGGTCCTTATTGGTCATAAGAATTTGTAATAACTGTTCAGGTTGAGTACAACGTAACACGGAAGCAGGCGGTGGGTCGGGGTGAAATACTGCCTCGATCTATTGAGCACACCAAGCTTCCTCGAGGCTAATTTGGCCTTATCCTCTAAATGACGCGCCAGATAAGTGCGTGGCGGGATGTGCTCCGGCGCGATCTCATGGCGGAATGGCAGCAACGACTGTCGCATCCGGGGGCTGGGCTCGCTGCCATTGCAGCGGTAAGTCCCCTCTTTGAGGAGTGGCTTGAGAGACGCTACGGCGTCCTCACCTACCGCCTGACGCAGGTCCTCACCGGACATGGAAGTTTCGGGAGGTACCTGTGTCTGATGGGGCGGGAGGAAACGCCCGGGTGTCATCACTGCCATCATAGACGGGTAGATTGTTGCCGAAGGCTGCGCTCCCGGCTCAACTGGTTTTCCAACGCACGTAGTTTGGCACGATGATGATCCAACTCGGCTTCGAATTTTCGCGCGCTGTCACGCCTCTGCACGTGTTTCGAGGAGTGCACGTGACTGCGACTGCGGTGCTCATTGTCATCGCGGCGCGTACGGCTGCGACTTCTCCTACTGGACTCCATACTCCGTTCTTCTTCTCTGCGGGTAGGAGTCCTCAAACACCGCTGCGGAGAGGTTTCACTTGTACATAGCATCGTTGTTCTGGAACTGATAAGCGTAGGCATGTAGCTATTCAAATTCACAGAACACAAAAAACACTAACTTTTGGTGATAGACTACAATAATATAAGCAAAGGTATTTTCAAATTTATAACGGTAAAGTTTTAAAAAAAAAATTAAAATTTATTATCTAAAACTATAATTAAAAAAAAACAAAATATCAGCAGTTAGCAGGTAGGTATATCCCACTTATGAAATATAATAAAACTCGTATTGATTGTTGTAGAATATAATATTAATTACCTTGGTACACCGTACTATGCGTCCGTCCTCGATTCTGAGCCCGAGCAAATAGGCCGAATCCTTCACCGAAATACCCCCAAGTCACTTTCGGTTGGAAATAGTGATGATCAAGTCACAATTCAACTTATCAAATAATCGATAATTGACTAAAATAATACTAATATAATTTTAAAACCTAACAGTAGTAGTAAGTAGCAGGAGTTAGTCATACAAATAATTGGCCGACTTCAAAAGGAGGTCTTGTATCGACAGGTCTAGTCACGCA
>JAZHFQ010000327.1:0-75115 GCA_038387885.1 Spodoptera picta
TATATTATCATAGAAAAAACAAAAACAACTATTTACATAAACTATTTATAAGGCATCGAAAAACTCGTCCGCATCGACGTCAGTGGGGAAAGTACCCAGAAGGCTGGCAGCATTGCCACGTTGTATGGCAATGCTTAACCTCTGACCGAGAAAAAGACCAGCCCTCTGGTCACGAGATGTGTCGACCAGGCGTTTCGAAATGTTTTTGAACAATTTAAGCGCACTCGGACCCCACGGACCTAACGTCTCAACCCCAAACGGCTCAAAGATATAACTACCAGCAAGGTTGTTATACTTGCGCCGCTTGAGGTTTTCTGCAGAGGCAGCAGCCGAACCAGCACAACTCGCCGTTACTGGAAGATGAGAAGGTGCAAGGGTGTCGACACAGGTTGCGTCCCACACCAAAGACTTTCCCAGCTTCCAGGGCATAATGGACATACCGTCGGGTCTCTTACCATCGTCGCGTGCCAAACCCTTTGGTTCCAGAACAGCTGGTACACCGGCGATGACAAGAGCTCGACGGATGATGTCGTTAATGCTGGCGTGTCGGGCTATCCGGCCCGCGCTTCTGCTACACGATAGGCCGTGGTGGCCGAGGTGGTCGACCATCTCACCGCATTGACAGCGATGCGGAGAAACACAGGGTGCACCTACACGCAAGCAAGCAGCAAGCCGAAAAGTTGAGTCATTCAACATCGTGCCAATATTGAATGACGGAAGTGCCTGAAGCCAGAGACCTGATTCCCACTCACCCACAGCCAATAGGCGAGCTAACTCCGCAGGATTGGTGCTGGTATTAATTAGATTATTATGCACCAACCTGCAAAGCGGCTCGTCCCATTGTCTCTGGGAGGAAGGGTTGTCAGGCAAAGCTGTATTGGGACAAGTTTCTGTCCAGGCGTTCATCGCGTCGGTCAGACATGGCACATCGGGTTCAACGTCAACACCGGCTAAAATATTTTTTGTTAAAGTACTAGTGCTGTGGACAGAAGAGATGAACGCCGGTAAACTAACACTGGAAATTTTGCGGACGCCTAGACCACCAAAACGAATTGGTAGTGTGGCTTGAAGCCAAACACGATCGTCCATAGAAGCATTCAAAAGTGAAGTTAAGGTGTCACGGATAATTTGATCAATTTGGTCCAGAATATGCGGATGCTTCCACAGAGGGGAAGCACGCAGAAAATACATAAATTTTGGGCCGAAACAACAATAGCGAATTAAAGTAAAGGCACAATGTAGATTAATTTTGGAAAGTCTATCGGAAATGTCACAGAAATTTTTAATTTTCTCGTTTATGAAATCAGAGAAACTGTTTTCGAAAATTGGGGAACCCAGGAGAAGAAGAGAGTTTTTATCAACAATTTTTAAATTCGGCGCTACGGTAGAAAAAGTGTTTAAAATTCGTTGTCTGTCAATAATTTTGTCCGGAAGGTAAATTTCGCATTTAGAAATATTTAATTCTAATCCGATGGATTTAAATTTAGAGATCAGAAGCTGTAAGTCATGGAAAACAGTATCTGCGTCACCTCCTAAGGTTCCATCGTCCAAATACCAAACATTAAATTTAGATTTAAGTTGCCGAATAATAGGGTGAATGGCCAGACTGAAAATGACTGGACCAAGAGGATCACCTTGTTGGCAGCCTACCGCAGAATCCAAAACTTTGTCTTTATATAATAATTTTGAAGGTTGTCTATAGCACTGCCAAATAAAACTGTAAATTTCAGGTAATTCTTTTTTAACTTCAGCCAACAAAGTGTCCCTATTGATGGAATTGAATGCATTTTTTACATCAACCTTAAGGATGACCTCACTTTCGTTTGTATTCAAGAAAGATGATAGGGCGTGTACGGCAGCCTCACAACCCCCTTTTGAGCCGAAGCCTAGTTGGAGGGGTTGAAAGTGCGACATGAGCGCATCTTTATTATAGCTGCAACACAACTTGGCTGCCAAACGCCTGTAAGTACAACCTACGGCAATGGGACGTATGCCGCCATCTTTTTTGCGTAGGGCACATAGATTGGCCCCGTACAAAATGTCGATAACGGCATCCGTCACATTACCGGAGAGCATTAAATTAACCAAAACCGTTAGCTCCTTCAGAAGAGACTCACCGGCTTCCCCGACATCTGGCCCCGTCAAATCCTTAAGATGTTGAGGAGTCAGACCATCAAGTCCACCAGCAGAGCCACATCGGAAGGAGCCAACGGCTGCGGCTACTTGCTGGACAGTTGCTGTGAAAATATGAATTGGTTCAGGAGGATCGGGAAAAGTGAGGTCAGCCCTAGCAGGCGGGTGTTTACTCTTCAGAGCTTCAAAAGTTTCTGAAGAGTAGGGAGCAACCACGTCACTACTGAATAAAAGCCTGGCGGCTCCGCTTATATCACCTTCACCTAATTTGGATTCTACGTAGTCAAAACGAGTTTTTTTAATATTATTAAAGGAGTTAGGAAATTTTGGATCTAAAATGGGGTTCAAAATACTACAATTACTTTTAATTTGTGAGGTTAAGTTTTTTTTAACAGCCAAATTTTTTTTCACGTGTAGAATCCTGTAGGGGAAGGTGAGTAACTGCTCCCAAGCCGAGAAAGAGTTCTCCCGAGTTGCAAGACGAATGCAATTTCCTAAATTAAGAGCCACGGACCGTCTTGCACCACGAGGAACTCTTTTCAAAACAGGTGTTGAATTTTTGAATTTGGATAAAGTTTCCCATAAAGGCTGATTTGAAACCGGAAAAGAATTTTGTAGAGGAGTAGTGTTAGAGGGGGATAAGGACACACTATGAGATTTGTGGATTTTTCCATAATGTATTCTTAACCCGCGTTCTCCTTTAAAAAATCGAGGCTGAGAGCACAAAGAACATCTTACCAGGCTCTCTAGAGGTTGATGGGCACATTGAGGAGCACTTCCAGACTCAACGGCTGCATCACATGAATGCATGTAGGTCGAAAGCCTTCAAAAATGTAACAAAAAATTCTAAAATTAAACTAATTAAACAATAATGATTAATAATTAAACTTATAAAAAGAAAAATTGGTCAAGGACTGCCGCGCTGTCGCGCAGCGCCGCGCTGTCGCGGTGTTCCGCGCCTCCACGCCGTCCATATCTTAAGAAAGACTGTTCGCCCAAGCGGCAATGTTGGAAGAAATGCTCGGAGACGGTTAGAATCGTTTTTCGACAATGAGTCAAATTTGTCAGCACGTTGAAGCAGATAAAAGTCAACGCATAGAATGATTTAAAGTATGCAGCAGACAGGCCACTTGTATTTCACCTTTAAATTCATTTTTGATAAACACAATCACGTCTCGATGAAAATAATACACACTTTCGAGTACAAATTTAACAATAATTCACTTTTTATTTAAAAATAGGAATTTTTTTAGAAAATTTTTATCATTGTTTTACATTTAACAGCTGCCATACAGAACACTACAGATGGGGCCCAATAGGGATGATGCAGATACGGAGCCGTGGAGGACTTAACAGGTTGCCGGGGCTCCGGCTTGAAGGGCAAGGGCAGGAGAAGGAACGGAGTGGTTTTTAGTCAGTAAGAGTCTGACACTAAGGCGGGAGAAGGCAAACATTGAGTTCCTGCCTTAAAAAAAATACTGCCATAGGATTTCATGTAAAAATGAACTCATTTAACCTTTGTGGATTGGGTTGTATTGATAAGGGATGGGGGAAGAAAAACTACGTTCAAATTAGAGTCTTTTAATAAAAAAAAATAAATGTACCTACATACAATACGTAAAAATCACAGTTGAATAATTATGTAAAAATCACGGTTGATCACGGTCAAATTGTCTGATTTTTTATAATTAAATAAATATATATATCACAACTAGTAAAAAGAAAGTTCCCATTTAAAATATATCAACATTAGAGACAAAAGCCTGAACAATAGTTAATAAGTACAAGAATGAAAGGAAGAAGCCGAAACTGGCACAGATTGATCAGCGCCGTAGATTTGCGGCCGACAAGAAACTTCACTGACAGATTACATCGGACGAAATAAATCAAAATGTCTGTAGTTTTTACGCTTTAGCGACTTCGCTCGAAGAAAGTTGTGCTAAAGAATGGTTTGTATATTCATGATTTTGATTGAGTGATGAAATTATTGAAATTACTCTTTTCTAGAGTGACTTGTTATTTTGTTTGCAAATAAAATGTTCTTTTTTAAGGTTACAGTTAAGTTTTTAAGGTTACAGTTGATGTCCTATTTTGATAAAGTATGATTCGAGACGTTTTTACGTTTTTTAATGAAAAATTAAAACGTAAAATAATATTATAAATAACAATATGTAATTTTAAATTAATGTTGGTAAATTATGTATAGCTTTTTCTTATTTTTGTTTTTATATATTGTTAGTTTAGTTGGTGTTGGTTTGTATGGTGTGTTTAGTTTAGTTCTTAGCTGTCGCATTAGGGTATATTATGCCCTGTAATGATAGTTTAATGTGTTTTTAAATATGACATAATATGTAGGTATTCTTTTAATTTTAGAGAAGGAAGATTTTTATTAATTTAAGAGAAGCAAGGGGTCTCGGGTTCTATTCCCGGATCGAGCAAAGTATTACAGGCATTTTTATTTAATCTTAATAGTAGCACGTAGTCTTTAATTGTGCCCGGGATATGACAATAGGCTCACCCCTCATCATATTATGTGGGCCTCATTACATAAATAGTGAGAAATAGATATTACACTGTACAGTGGCATTAAGTGCCGTAATGTGCACCTCTGCCTAGCCCTTTGGGGATAAAAGTCAAAAATGTTTTAAAGTCAAAGCATTTATTTCAATTAAACCACAATTTGGTACTTTAGAAACTTAGTACATTTGGTCAGTCTGTCCGGCAGTGAAGTTAGGTGTTCGTTCCAAAATGTAGATTCGAATGAAGAAGAAGTACTCTAAAAGGTTCAAAATAAAAGATTGATTTGGTCGAAATGACCTTAAATTAAATAAATAAGGCGCAAGAAGTTACGACTAAAACTTTTACGGAGTTGTCAAAATAACTCTTAATGTTAGTAATTAAATAAGTCTAGGCTAAAACTTAGCTTCTTTGTCAATGGGTTGTAAGACTAGACTTTTGTTAAATAAAAAGTTATGGTCCGAATTACTCGTACA
This sequence comes from Spodoptera picta, assembly GCA_038387885.1. Lineage (NCBI taxonomy): Eukaryota > Metazoa > Arthropoda > Insecta > Lepidoptera > Noctuidae > Spodoptera > Spodoptera picta. The sequence continues at coordinate 5,127 of JAZHFQ010000327.1, forward strand.
TTAAACACTGAATACTTAATCTAACGATGCTTGATGCGAATAACTTAGAGAAAAAAGAAGTCGTTTAACATTTTTCTAATGGAGTAATGTTTTGATATAAGAATTTTATAATAATATTTTTTAAAATTAACTTTAACATTAGGTTTTTTTCGTGCCATAGACAGACTTATTGGTTGATCAATTATTTATAGCTCGTAACTTTTTCTACAACTCTTTGACGAGTTACCTAGACTACTTTCAACCTAACCCAGAGCGCATAATCATGCGCGAAGGTTTTATCTAAGTGTTACCTATCTTTAACCGAAAACAAAATTTTGAAAATAAATGCTACGTTCTAAGTGTTAAAGCCCCATAAACGTAGAGAGGGATAACTAAAATTGTTTCCCTAACACTAACAAACACACAATATAAGTGACAGCAAACGACGAAAGGCCTTCGTGTAAATCAGAAATATGGAAGTAGCACACGCTTGTATCCGCATTTAATCCAGCAATCAGTACCTCAAATATTGATATTGGTAACTCTCAGCTCTCAGGAAGGCTCGCACTTGGCCAATAACGATTTTATTAACGTTTATTTACATTGTTTATTTTAATTTAGCATTTTATTTATACGGTATTTTGTGAATGGGTGCGGTTTTTTATGATTAACTGTATTTTTAAATGAGTTACGTATGTTACCTATTAAGTATTATTTGTTTCATCCTTATATGTATTACTGAACCCACACTCGAAAAACTTAAGTATTTAAACCAAATATGTTATCTACTAGCCTCCTATATTTAAACGCTCCAGACAATAAAACAATTCATCTATTTTTATTTCAATCAAAAACAAACAAACTACTAAAAAAAGAAACGTCTACCCAAATTGAAATGCATTTAAAAGCAATAAAAGATGTGACGTTGAACTTACGTAATTGACAGATGACAGGCACGTCCAATTTCGGGCTCCGTGTAACAGAGTGATATTACAAGCAACTGTGGGCGAATTCTAGGCAGATTGTACGAAAATTGGTACAATTTCAAGCCTTGTCAGCATTTATGTTGGGGCTAAATAGAGTAGGCGAAGCACACTATGATGGATCTCAGAATCCATTAGGAAGATTGTAGGGACTATATGAGTATACATGTCGGCCTTTGTGCCTAGTTCGAATGTTAGCTCAATGTTGTTTTTGACTGATTCTCTCTACGTACATATGTTGGTATAGATTTGAAGGCTTACGCTATCTAGGGATGACCTGGTTGAGAGTTGTAAGCTCTTGAACAAGATTGACTGGTTTGGATTGGTCGATTTTCAAAATTCGAAAAAATATTTCTACTGCACAAATACACACATACAAAATATTAGCATACATACATAACCTCACGCCTGTCTCCCACGAGGGTAGGCAAAGACTATGGAATGCCAATTGCTACGATTCTTACATACCTCTTTCGCTTCCTCAACAGTCATCAGTATTTTTACACATAGCGTTAGGCATTTACAAGAGTAGCGTTTTTTTAATTAGTACTTTTGGAAAGTCTAGAGGTCGCTGGCTCTCTGTACATCCGAAGGACTAAATTCGAGACTTACGCCCGAATATTGAAAGACTGCTAAATTTTAAGTTTTACTTAAATATCGTGCCATCTCTGTCATTTTACAAATAATTTGTTGTGACAGAACTATCTAGAGGTATACTTAAGCGCGACTTAGGCATTTGAGTATGTCGCGGAGAACCTAACGGGTAACCGGGGCTCCGGCTCGACGTGCAGGAGAAGGAACGGGGTGGTTTTTAGTCAGTAAGAGTCTGACACTCCCTCCCGCCTCACCCAGGCGGGAGCAGTCATTCGATGATTTTCCCCGCTTAAAAAAAAATAAAAAAATAAAAGGCATTTGAGTATTTGGAGATTAAACTGTCAAACACCAAGCGGTCACCGGTGACCGCAACCTATTGTTCTATAATGACGGTACTCGACGAGTTAATTTATTCCAGTTGCAACTGTTACTATTCGAGCAATATATTAATAAGCAGTATCAAGGTGGTAGTAGTAAATAAACCAGTAAAACAAAATAAATAACATTACAACAAATCCTACTTCATTAATTTTAGTTTCATTTTTTCTCGAAATAAATTGTTCCTTTAGGTTTTACCAAAATGTTCAATTTCCTGTCTGTAATAGATTCGAAAAAAACGTTGATTGATTTTGTATTTACTTTTCTTTAAAAATATTCTTTTCTTGTTGATGTCATACATGTTTGACCTTTATGTGCTTTTGATCATAAATGACACAAAATGTACATAAAATATATTTTGTGTACACACTGTTAGTGCTTTGCCTTTGATTTTCCACACGAGTAGAGATTAATATAAAATGGAAACTGTTTTCAACACTGATTTTTTATGGCATAAGCCGGTAAACGAGCAGACTGATGGTAAGCAATGGGCGTCGCCCATGAACACCTGAAACACCAAAGCATTACAAGTGCGTTACTGGCCTTTTGGGAATTGGGAATTTTAGGACTGATGATGCAGATTACTGATCATTATTTCACCGATAATCCAATCTTGTGGTACTATCCACATATTTTATGTATTCTGTGTATAAATATGAAAATATAACGAATCTCACGTTATATTTACATAGTAGTTTTGTAGTTAGAAAGGAGAATGCCTAATAATGTATAGAGCACAAACCCAGAATCGATTAAACCATCACCAATTAATAAAAACATCATAACTAGCCAAAACTAATACTGTAGTAGCGATCTCATACTTACGGTCTATATTGTTCGTAAATGATTTTAATCGACACTGGTTACAATTAACAACGACTTGATATCATCCCCATTAAAAAATCTGCAGTTTTTCTTTCATTAGTAACATAATTATTTGATATTTTATTTCTTGTCGCGGAGAACCTAACGGTCGCGGAGAACCTAACGGGTTACTGGGGCTCCGGCTCGACGTGCAGGAAAAGGAACGGGGTGGTTTTTAGTCAGTAAGAGTCTGATAATTCGATGATTTCCCCCCCTTAAAAAAATACCAACTTACACCTACAACACAACGACATTAAATACAAACAGCAGCATGTAAAGTTAATAAACCACTAAAACTTGAACTCTGACTGCTAACAATCTCATAAAATCCAAGGTCAACAAATAATGGAAACGGATAGTATGATATGCTGGTGGCTTATATATTATATATAACGCTTAGTAATCACAGTGTCACGGCACCCACGGTCACTATTTGTTCGGGTACGTATTTGTTCCCCGTTGCGTCAACAGACACAAATATTTGAGTTCTACCCTCGTGCGTGCATTCATTTTCTTTTGACTGTTAACATAATGTGTGAGGTAATGTTACACCTAATGATGTTGGCTCGTAATTGAATCATATATTCATCCATTTTTTTAATTATATTGTGTTTCTTATTAATGTCACTGTTATTGTTTCCCAAAGGAAATGTGTGTTCTTTATTTCATCAAGAAAAATTTTAGTCTTTATGGCAAGAATCTCTTAGTCGTTAACGTAGTACCAACTCTGCACCAGTTTGCATAAAAATCGAGTATAATTTTATATTGTTTTTTTATTGGATAAGCCGGTAAACTAGCGGACGAAGGTCACCTGATGGTAAGCAATCGGCGTGGCCCATGGACGCCTGGAACACCAGAGATGTTACAATTCCGTTATTGGCCTTTTGGGAATTATTGGGGATTCAGAGATTGAAGAGACTGGGGCAGTGGGGAAGGGAGAAATGGTCAACTGGTAACTTACTCACACGATGAAACACAACACAAGCGTAGTTTCACTTCAATTTTCTGTGAGGCCATGGTATCACTCCGATCGCGCCAACCCATTCGTGCCATTGCATGGCTCTCCCACACAAATTGTGATGACATTACCATGATGTTCATCAATATGTAGGATGTAATTCATAAGTAGTTCAAAAAACAAGGATAAGCCATAGCTAAAGCAGTTGACTGCATGGTTGGCGCGCTGACTGGGCAGCCGCACAACGTATAGGTTTGATTCACAGACGGAGGAACTCTTTGTGTAATCTGCAAATAGTGGTTTCTTGTCTGAGTGTCATGTGTATGTGATATTGTATGTTTGTTAACGCATCCATGACGCAGCAGAAAATTCTACTGTGGAGCAACGTTTTTTAAAAAGAAAAAAAAAGAGAAGAGAGTTTTCTTTTCTATCGAGCATCTTTTTTAAACTCACTGCATCAACGTTCTATTAATATCTACTATGAAGTTATATCATTCATTGTTTATCGACCCGCATATTTCCAAATTACATCATTCCTAGTACTCATGAATTGTAGATGACTCTATAATGTATTTTAAGACCTATCCAAACGGTCTAAGTTTAAACTGACCACATTGGTTCAATGACCGGCCGGCTGCGTCGACCTTTAGTTAGTCTATGTACAAAACTTCAACTTTGATCGTGTTAGTTAGACAACTGGTTACTTATTCATAATATCACCATTAGTACTAATAGATTTGCCTTTTGAAAATTATTTTCTTAATAAATTTTTAAGTGCCTAAAGTGTTCTTTTAGAATAATCGTTAATTGTAAAGAACGAAAATTTTAGGATGTCTGTTGTAACAAATGTCAGGGATATTTTACTTTTATTGCTGGAAAGAATTTTGTGAACTTTGTGAATTTAAGTAAACATTATGAGAACATACTTTATTATCGTTAGATTCGTGTGATGTCAATTTTGTTCATATCACACACACTTGCTTAATCTATAAACTGTCAGTGCATTTACTTCCAACCTCATGAAACAGTATCAGATTCTAATAAAAGCACCTTTTACCAGTACATTTCAATCTGAATAATATTTTGGAGAAACCAAATGAAGCAGTTGACTTTGTTTTGATGATTTAAAGCAGTTCCTTCAAAACATCAAAACAAACAGCTAAATTAGCCTCACAATTATTAATTGTACCCGTCATAAGCTGTCAGGAAAACGAGCCTAAAAACTACGATCGCTAATTATCAGAACCGAGCATGATGAAAAACAAGAATGATACAATTTGAAACATTAGTCAAGGCACAAACAAGATTACAGCGTAATCAATCAGAAAGGACGAGGACGTCGACGATAATTAATCAACAGTTGAGCATCTTAGACCGCGACCGTTAAAAATGTAATTGTAAACTAAAATGGCCGCTCGTGTCACTGCAGCGGAATCAAGTTAAGTGTCGTGTTGTTTGTGAAGGAGCAAAAGTGTAGTTTGAAAACTGACCTTGAGATCACTGTGCACAGATTTTACATACAAATGTAATGAAATTATTAAAAAAAAAACTAGCTTCTGCCTGCGACTTCGTACGGGCACTCCCGTTTTCTCCCGTTCCCGTTGGATAATCAGGACTTTTTCTATCGTAAGAACCTTTTCCTGACAATACAACAAAAATAAGATCTGCCAAAGCGGTCCAGCCGTTCTCAAGTTACGGCGTGATAACGGGAAACGGGTTTCATTATATATATATAGATATTTTAGATAACATAACAGCAACACTTTATAAACACCTAAAAGTATTATACAATTTGATTTACAGCTTTAAATATTTAAACATTTTGCGACAGTAGCTAGTAGTTTCGAAACCGCGGTATCTAAATCAGTAAGTAGGCTACTACGTCCCTACATTTCATACTCGTAGAATACAAATATAACAGGCAGCTTAACATTTGTTTCTGTTGTCTACGATGAGATAAAATGTTCGTTCTGACGTAATACTTGTGATATGATCATTGTTATCGGCAGATAATAGGTATATGTCTGTTTTCTATTATATGTTAAAGAGCATGCCAGAGGGCAGACGTGAGTACTTTTTTCTAATTGCAAAATTCGTTTAGTTTTAAAATAGGTAAAGATATTTAGCCTGAGACTTTCTAATATCGTAAATTATTATTTAGCCTTATTTTAACAATTGTTTCTGGAGATGTCAAAATCTGGAGGTTCGAAATTTTCGAGGTTCAACCACTTTCTGTGATACTGGGTCAGAGGAGTCATGTCAGATTGTTAGGTTCCTAACTAACCTCTGGTTTTGAGGTTTCCAATGGCAAATTTCGAATATTTACCTATCGCACTTTATGGAATTTATCTCGAGTAATGTTCCATGTTCCCCGATCATGTTACTAACTACTAGAATTCTTAATTATGAAGCAATTATTAGTTAAAATGTGTATTTAATGTTTGAATAAATAAATTGTTAGCTTAGTTAAAAACAAACATTTAAGCGAATAAATTACACGTTCAAAAATCGAGTCAAATAGTAATATTCAGATTCAACGTCTAAACAGCGTTAATTACAATTAAATGGATCTCATTAGGAACCTAAACAACAGCTAATAAGAAAATGTTTTCAACACCACTTCAACGATTCTAAACAAAACGAGCGTTCTACTTTCAATAAAATCCAAAAGGGCGGGCAAATGACGCCAGTCAGTCCAAACCCAGACAATTTAACAAACCCAATTACGTAGTTTTATTTGGGTAGCGATGAGGCCTTTAAGATAGTATGGCCACCCCGCTTTATTATAGAACAATTTGTTTAATAAAATTAGCATTGTTTGGGAATTTCAACTTAGGCAACCAGATTTATTTTTGGTAGAGATTATTTTAGCTTCAAATTTAATCTTAGTTTTATAACTATGAGAGCTAGGGATTTGTTGCTGAATTTAAAACTAAAAAGGTTTCAAAACTGTATTTTCTACATTTGACTCGGTATCAGAGTGACTAGTAAAAAAAAAGCCACTATATTGACACGTTTTCGTTGTAAAAAGCGCTCTTAAACAGCAACGTTCCACATTTTACCGACTCGTTAATTTTGTCATACAATTTTAAACCTTAAGCGAGCAACGATAAGTGAGCAATTAACGCAATTTTATATGATTCCTGTTTCTGCTAATAAGCACAAGTTACTATCATTATCACTCGTTAGTAAAATGACTCTTTTATATGAGTACCTTATAAAACAAAATTGCTTGCACAATTCACTGATAATTCTCTTTGATTGCCATATTTAAAAGGATTCAGTATTTATGTTATCCAATGAGATAACGTTTTATGTAATAGCATATTAAGGTACGTTGTTGTCTTGTTGTATGTCTGCCATCCTTTAGCTGGATTATGGTGTTGTAGATAAAAGTTAATTGAAACTTTAAGGTTCGATATCAGACTTGATTAGTGAACTATAACATAGTATACATAGTATTACCAATGATTGTTATTATTATTATTATATTAGATTTCTTTTTCTCCACGGACTCTTGTCCGTGCGCTTATCATTCAATTACATTTTCTTTTATTTTATTAAAAAAAAATCAAATGTTAAGTTGGTCACGAGCTAGCTAAAAGTTCAATCATTAGCAATTAGTATAGCACAAAATCTTCCATTTGTTACAAGTTAACAAAGCAATTTATGAATCAAATCCCAAAATCACACCACAAAATATCTTTCATAACAAAAACCAATAAGGGCAAGCAAACAAAATAACGTAATGAAAACCACATCAATATTCCAACAAGCCTTTAATATACTCAAATAAACATTATCTTATCCGCCATTTACATAAAACCAAGTCAAATACATTATAGAAAAATGTTTTACCCAAAACTAGGATTACCTGAAACTCGACTGGCTGAGTGCGGGGTCAAGATAAACATACTTATCAGTAAATCGAACCCGACCTGCTACCCTTACTATCGTGGATAATGTAACTACAAACGTAAGAACGGCTTTATAATAAAAAGGATTATGTTGTTTTATCATTGTTCGGTAATATCATGAGTTTGCTTGAGAAAAAAGGATTTAGCAACGTTTTAGATTAGGCTCATACTAATATCTTTATCTTTATGATATGTTTTATCTCTCATGTGTTCCTGGTACGTTTTTATTTTTAGATTTTCTTTTTATATGTATTGTGTGTTACATTTTCGTTACTTAGCTTATGACTTATCTGTCGGTATACTTGTTATAAGTTCAGCTGTTATAGCAAAAAGAAAGTACCTACGTTAATCACTTATAGAATTTTACGAGGGTAATGCGATTACCGTATCAAAAATTTTCACTTGTAATTTTGTGTCCAATGTGAAGTACCTTTATAATGAAAATAAAGCCTCATTTCGCTCTTCTACTTTAGAGTTATGTATTAATAAGAAAGTAGACTTCATATTCTTGATTAATTCATTATTAATCTATCACACTGAAGTAAAGAATGACGTGACCTTTAAACGCTGAGGTCTTTCCGTTAGACTTTATCATAGCTTTATATACTATTCATGAAAATTATGAACAGTAAGTATATCCTATTCCGAAAAGGTCAAATGCTACTGACTGCAGTGGAAATTGTACCATTTGAACAAAAAGAAGAATTGTCATAATCTTCTTAGTTTTGTTTCTTTCAACATTTTTAGCAACAATAGTAGTGAAAGACTTTCGTAGAATTCTTTAAGAAGTAATTAATTAATTCGTCTTAAAGAACATGACTTGGCGCCTTTTATTCCACGAAAGCAAAGGTTATCTAGCAGTACATTATCAGTAATTATATTTTTAGTTTAACATAGAGTGAATTTAGTCACAATCTGATACTACTGATCAATTTTATTTGCCATATAATATGGACTACAGCTTGAAACAAAAATGAGTGCTAAATATTTGTTCCCAGTGGTGTAAAAACTCAAAAACTTGTACGGTAACCAAAAAATTAACATTGGAAATGAAGGTAGTCCCTGTTTTTATAATAACTATCGTGAGACATACTAAATTAACTAAAAATCGCGGGTTACTCACGTGAATATATTGAGAAAAGCTCTACTAGTTTCGAACCACAGAGGGGTAGGCTGCATGCAGCAGGCTGCAGTAGGCTTCATGCAGCATAGTGCATGCAGTAGGCTGCGCAACATCGCCGCCACCGCGCACGCTGCTCATGAGGGAGAACCCCTCTATGGTTCGAAACTAGTAGAGCTTTTTTCAGTAGATATATTCATGAAGGTAGTCCCTGTTAAAATGTTTTATTTCATACAAATTATAAACTTTAAAACTGCCATCCTTTAATTTAATTGACATGGCACGTAAAAAAAACAACATAACATAACATAACATCACGCCTTTTATCCCCGAAGGGGTAGGCAGAGGTGCACAACATACCACTGTACAATGTAACACCCACTTTTCACTATTTATGTTGAGTCCCATGTAATAGGGGGTGAGCCTATTGCCATATACCGGACACAATTCCAGACTCCGTGCTACTACTGTACTAAAAAAAAACAAATACCTTAAATAATGAGAGTAACCAGCTTACTTTTGTCAAATATTTTTCGAACGTCAGTATCATGACTCGTTTAGTCCAAGCCAAAAAAAAAACAATGAGACAGACCTTCAGAAAAAACTTATTGTTAAAGACGAGTGGGTTCCATTTTTGAACTTTTTTTTTTCGTAAATATAATTCGAACTCTTAACATGCTATTTTAGTTAATATAAAGATCAAAGTAAGTGTTTTAATATTGCTAATGCTAGTGATGTATTATGCCTAAACAAGTGAACCATTAATCGTGCCATTATATCGAACAAAATAAAAAAAAATGTATATACTAATAAAATGTGTAAACAGACATGCTAAGAATGAAAATATTTTAATCAAATAATACGTTAAAACTTAATTAAAAAAACGACTGCTTTTCTCAAAACTCGAATGCTCTTGAGACTTTGATTGCAGATAAAATAAAATAAAATGAGTTTGATTTATAAACATTATCATTGGGTATTAATTACGTGCTCAGTGTAGTGAACGGTCTATTCTTAGAAATACAAGTTCCAAGAATATCTTCTACAAAAAACAAAGCTGTTCAAATACTTGCTTAGTACGCAAACATACTTAGCTTTAGTTCAGTCACGTACATTATTCATAGTAAAGGGTTTAATGAAATAAATAAATATTATATTTAATTGATAACGTGTCTGTATACAATACATTGTGCTAAAATATACTCGTAAATCATTCTATACTATTTTAAATTAATGTATTTATTATATTTAACAATGTCTGCTTATTTATTATGTATTTACACATATAGGTAACTAATATTATTATTTGTTATACACAAAATTTAATGAATTAAAGAAATATGTGCACAATATACCTATTGTTATTAGTGGTTTATTTATTATCATACTATTTATATAATAAAATGTTTATAATTGATTATACATTTGGGAAACCAACCGCTATACGATTTGATTAAATAAAATATGGCATGCAACAAGAAGCCAATTACTGGTTTCTACGATTAGTAACAGAGAATATAATCATGCCAACACAATATTTAAACTTAGTAATACTAATTACTGCCTCGTTGGCCAAACACGTCTCGGGTTCGATTCCCGGATCGCGCAAAGTATTACTGGGTTTAAAAAAAATAAAGAAAAGAGCGTATTCCTTTTTAAAAGGCCGGCAACGCACCTGTGACTCCTCTGGTGTTGCGGCTGTCCATGGGCGGCGCTGATCGCTTACCATCAGGTGATCCGACTGCTTGTTTGCCTCCTATTCCATAAAAAAAACCCCAGTAGTAACATGAGGTCTGGAAATGTACCCGGTATATGGAAATAGTCTCACTCCCTATTACATGAATAGTGAAAAATGGGTGTTACATTGTACAATGGCATTAAGTGCCGTAATGTGCACATCTGCCTACCCCTTCGGGGGTCAAAGGCGTGATGTTATGTTATGTTTTGTAATACTAATTAAACTACAGGCAATTCATAATGATACAAGAATTACTCCAAACATTAAGGATCGTACTCACTATTGATGCTAACTCCTAGGTGTTATTCTAATATCATTAATTGCGTGCTTCTGAGATTTGATTCATACATTTTTATGACATGACCAAACACGACAAACATCCAATTCACATATTCTGTTCATGAATAGAATATTATGAAAAACACAATACTTAAAATTGACAATACGAGATTGTACTAGTCTTCTACTATTATATATTTTATATTCTACAATTCACATATCCTTTTAAATAATTATTTAAGTCTCTCAACACGTATCCTGCTATCCTACGGCGTCCTCACCTACCGCCTGACGCAGGTCCTCACCGGACATGGAAGTTTCGGGAGGTACCTGTGTCTGATGGGGCGGGAGGAAACGCCCGGGTGTCATCACTGCGAGGACCGCCCTGAGGACACGGTGGAACACACGGTGGAAGAATGCCCTTCGTGGGCTGAGCACCGCCGTGTCCTCAGGGAAGTGATCGGCGATGGCGACCTCTCGCGTCCGGGCCTAGTGCATGCCATGATGCGGAGCGAGGGGGACTGGGATGCCGTCTCCTCCTTTTGCGAAGCAGTCATGCTAGCTAAGGAGGAGGCGGGACGCGTGAGGCAGCGAAGCGCTGCCTCCTCGCAACCCAGCCATCGCGAAGGACACACCGGGCGTCGGGGATCGCGAGACGATCTCCGGCCACCGTAAGCGCGGGCCTGCGGACGGCGAGCATGGGTGGCTCCCCGTCCGACCAGAAACAGACCCGAGCGTACGGCGCGTCGCGTTCCGCGCGCGCCTCAAAGAGCCATCAGACCACCACAGATGGGGCCCAATACGGCCGATGCCGATTCGGAGTCGCGGAGAACCTAACGGGTAACCGGGGCTCCGGCTCGACGTGCAGGAGAAGGAACGGGGTGGTTTTTAGTCAGTAAGAGTCTGACACTCCCTCCCGCCTCACCCAGGCGGGAGCAGTCATTCGATGATTTTCCCCCCTTAAAAAAAAAAAATCCTCAGTCTATTGTCCGAACCGAACGGTCTAAACGCTCCACAAGAGCGACCAAGTTCCTCATTATCCTATTTCGTTCATTTTCAAACGCAGCTGGCTCGGAACCTCCATCTTGCATCTACGAAGTCGAGTAACGAACTTGAGTGAAGTTAATGACTACCAACTTTGCTACTTCGCTTCTTCGGTCGAAGAATTGGTCGGCACAAAGTTAACCCGCAATCGGGGGATGTATTCTTGTGAATTGTTCTTTTATTGGATACTTTTTCTTGTTAGTGTTTTGTTTTGGATTTGTACTGGAAACGATAGTGGGAAACGAACATTTTATGCCTTTGTTCGATTTTGTACGGTGAATAAAATAGCAGTTCTGGTTTGTTTAAGACTTAGAAAGGATTGTCTTACGGTTGTTCAGTTAATAAAATAAAGGTTGTGGTAGATTTAAAATGAGTTTGATAAGTCATCTTGCAGAAGAACCCAATACATACAGACACAAGAAAAATCCTATAGGCGAGAAACTTAAAAAAAAAGAAGTAATAGACACAACTTAACATAAACACAAATAATTATTTAAATACACTTATTCTCTTTCCTTTCTAGAGAGCTCTTAATTTATTTTAATTCTATTTAATTTCATTGAAATAAACTACATAATAATATGTTTTAAGCAAATGTAAGACTAATTTGCTTTTATTACAGAGAAATCTTTGTTTCGTTTGACGTTATACATTATTAGATTATACAAATTAAGTTCGAAGAAATGGCACAGGTCATATCCGAAACGATTTTACGATTCGTCTTAACATACAACATTTGTACTGTGTTACCATTAAATTGTACGTCAGGTACAACAATGTCTTATGTACCTCTACATACTTACTATAAGTTGGTGTTTTTTTTTTTTTTTTAAGGGGGGAAGATCATCGAATGACTTCTCCCGCCTGGGTGAGGCGGGAGGGAGTGTCAGACTCTTACTGACTAAAAACCACCCCGTTCCTTCTCCTGCACGTCGAGCCGGAGCCCCGGTTACCCGTTAGGGGGAGCAACTGGATGCTGCGCAATGTATGATGGGCTCGATTCTTATACGGAACAACTCCTTGTGTGATCCAGAAAATTTTGTTGTAGGTCTGAATAATACCTTCGGCGCAGATCTCTTTTAGAGGACCCGGTGCCTTCATACAGGTGTTGAGGGTGGCCACCGGTGGTTTTAGTGAGGTAAAAATCACACACTACCTAGTCTTTTATCCCCAAAAAGCTAAGCGCCTTTTGAAGGTTTCACCCCGACATCAAAAAATAAATCTGAATGATACTCAAAACAAAAAGTTTTTATATGTATTACACATAGGTATCATATACATACATATTATTATATTCGACGGTAAAGCGACATTCGTGAATCATATTCGGGAGCTACTTGACATTTATTCTAAACACAGGTATCTATTCTACACGTGTGCCAGTTTTGCACTACTTTTTATTCGACTTATACGAATTCAAAAAAGGTGGTGCTCAATTTCACCTGCAAAATTGTATGTATGTTCGTGTACAATTACCTCGCGATTGGTTGAGCTGATTTTGATGCGGTTTCCAGAAAAGAATTTGTTACACATTTTTTTGTTTGGGAAAATCATCGTATGTCTTCTTCCACCTGGGTGAGGCGAGACAGAGTGTCAGAATATTACTGACTAAAAACCACCCCGTTCTTACTCCTGCACTTAGAGCCGGAGCCCTGGTAACCTTTTACGTTCTCCGTATCGGCATCAGCCCTAATGGGCCCCACTCATGGCGGTCTGATGGCTTTCTGAGGCGCGCGGATCGCGACACGCCATACGCCTGGGTCTGATTCTGGTCGGGCGACGAGCTGTGTTTGTCACACTAAAGATTAATAAACCGACTTCAGAAACGAAGGAGGTCGATATCGATTATTTAAACGTCGTTAATAAAAGAATTATAAAACATTTGTGTTATTACTAGAAGCATCGAGTAGTCTCTTCGAAGAACCTTTTATCTCATTTTATACAATAGCTTTTTATTTGCCTTGTAAATGGAATGGATGCTTTAACCTTTTAAAAGTTTGATATTTCAATGGCAGTACGAAGATGAACAGATGCTCTTTTTATCAGATTACCATCAGTTTCTTATTAATTTTATATACTCAAATGTTAATCACCAACTGCAATGACAGAGTGACCTAATAATTAAAATTTTATAATCAAAATACACACTTCGTATGCTCTGCTCGGTCGTCACCATAAAAATTACTTACAACGTCTCTCATGCCTGAAAATTCCCGCTTAGCAGTTTCATATTGTTTAGTCATAAAACTGAGTTTTACCTTGATTCAGATTGAATAAGAAACAAAATTTTCTTGTATACCTACAAACATTTTATAGTACCTACCTCTATATATTCTCATCTGCCACACACATATATTCACAAAACACCTACCGGTATATAGAGACAAAATATCTGGAAAGACGAAATGACAAACCGTCACAGATCACACACCAATCCGTCGGATGACCCATAAAAATCAATGACGCTTTCGGTTTTGAATCTGTTACATTGGTTCACAGTCGACGATCAGAAAAGGTGACGTACTCATAAATATTCCATTAGTCCTTGATTTGAATTCTATTTACATTTCCTTACCGATCTGGATTTGAGATAGATTTGAAGGTTTTCGAGAATATTTTAAGTGTTAGAAATGATTTATATTGTTTTTTGTTTACATGGAAATTGGTATCGTGACATCACGTCGTTTTGCCTGGTACCTAGAGGTTGAAAATTCTGAACGTAATTATAAAATTTTAAATCATTCATGCACGTGAGCCACACTATATGAATATAATAAGAAAATTATTAACTACATTCAGACATATACATTTCCAAGCACTAAAGCTTAGTTTATCGTTCACAGATTTTGTATCATATTACAATTTCTACTGTCTGTCTACAATAAATTCGCTCGTGTAGATATTCTGCGAAACACAACCAATTTAACATGGCCATTATGTGCAATTACAGAACTGTGATTGACAGATAAATTATCATGCCATCTACTTCGCTATACAAATCGACCTCTAGCCTTCGTCCCATTTTTCGCGTGAGTTGACAAGAAGTCTATACATTTTTGCTCTTTTTTCTCCTTAGTCGGATGGACGAGACTCTCGAATACTTAAAATTTCAACGATAAAGTTTAAATGAAATGGCTCCCTGAACATAGTTGACGCAGTAAAAGCACTAACAAATTTTACTGCATACAATAAGTATAATAAAGTAAGAGTTATATGAGACTACCAACGTTTTATTTTATACAGACATAACTACATTATATTACGCAGTAATTCTCATTTTATATACATTCAGAATATTATAAGATATCGTAAAAAATATTACAAATGTACAATTCTAATATTGTACGTGATATTAGCTATGTATATTTCGCGAACATAAATGCGAGATGTTTTTAAAGTAGAAATTCATGAATGCAGCAACACATCTTGTCTGAAAAACTTATTAAAATATTTTACTTTGAAAGTGACATTTTGAAGGGAAAGCATCATTTTGTAAATATTGTGTTGGTCTTATATAGTTAATTGAAATTATTATTTTTTTGTCTGTCCATGAACTAGATATTTTGTGCTATAGTTACGTGTCTCAACCCATAACCCCAGAAAGATTGTTAGTGTTTTAACAAATATTTTAAAGTAAATTGTAATATTAACTGCAAATATACAATATAAGAGATAACATACAAAAATAAAATAGCAACGTTATTTTTGATAAGATAAACTCACTCAAACGTCGAGTTTGTGAATTTCCAAATTTCGCCAGCGAGTTTCTTAGCTGCATAAATAACATACTTCAGATAACACATTTACTTTCGACGTTAAAATCTTAAATTGTAAGTTTTCGAGCACCGATACTACTTCATGACCAAAGGAAAACTTCAAAGTGGCCCCCAGAGAAAGTACCGACTTCGCTTTAATATAAAATGAAACTGTACGGTGCGCGAGATGGTGATACAGCAAACAAAATGTAACAGGAGCAAACATTTGGAATTTACCGCAAAATGTTCTTACATATTTACTGACAGACCTAATTAAAACTTGTACCAATGAAGCCGACTCATTCGACCAATAAACTGGCTGTTATATAGTTAAAATACCTCTTCATTCAGACTATCACTTTTCGCGTACTTAGTTGTAAAGTTTTCACTTTGAAGCCAGCGAAGTTAGCGCCATAGCGGCATTTCCTTGCTAATTAACGAGAAGCTACTGCATTGTTACGTGCATCCTTCTCGCGGTTCAGTGGAATAAACTTTGTATTTCATATTGCGGCCGCCAGGCGATTATTGTTAGACAAAATATTATATAATTTTTTTTCTATTTTATTAAAAAATGGCACCACTCTCGGATTGTCTTTTGTGTCATAGGTGCGTTTACAAACATACACGTTAGTCATGCATATAATCATTTTTAGACGTTAAAAGCTGATTTATTTCTACATAGATATAGAGTTTCAATAACAAGTTCTAAGGTAAAATATTAGATACATTTGCTATTCCATTGTACGTTTAAGTAAATATATGATTCTACATGCTAGTCTATTTAGACTTTTTTTAGGAGGGAAAATCATCGAGTGTCTTCTCCCACCTGGGTGGGACGGGAGGGAGTGTCAGACTCTTACTGACTAAAAACCACCCCAGCCCCGGTAACCCGTCAAGTTCTCCGCGGCTCGGTCTATCTAGACCAGAACAAATTATTATTGTAACATTTTGATTCTTTGAATTCGATTGCATTTCGTTATTGTATATGTCTATCATTATCGTTATCATAGTTATACCTTATTATTATGGAGTAATTATGACGACAGTCACTAATGCTACAAACACAACCGCCGTAATTTTGGCCGCTGCCGCCGCAGTGCCGGTATAGAGATTTCGCCGCAGTTTTCTGCGGTTTCGCAGCAGCAGCGGATGCGATTATCGCCCGCAAACTTGGCGGTTGATTATCGTAAGATGGGCGGCTAAACAATCAGTTGAGTTCCAGACTGGCCTTTCCATTGCGATCGCCCGCCAATCGACCGCAGAGCGCGCGGGTGCTATCCGCCGCGGCTGAGGAACCCCGGCCGTGCTCGCAGTTGCAGGTCGCAGCCACAAACAATCGCACACGCCACGGGCGCAAAATGCGTCGTGAAATGTGATTAAATTTGTTATATACATATACTATGCTATGTATGCTACAAAGGCTGGGGATCTGCAACTGCGGCGGGCGTGGCAGAAAACGCTTCGTGAGTCCTTAGCATTACTTTGAAATATAAATAGGTACTTGAAATAGCTGTAATTAGCATCTAGTTGTTACTAGAAACCCGAGATCACATGCTTTTAAATCAATAGCTGCAGTAATATGATAGGCTGCCACGGTATTATAGCATTAAAATCAGACATAACTTCCAATTATGGATAGTTATTATAAGAAGAAAATTGATTATAGATTACATTAACTGAAACCGCAACTTCTTGTGCGTTTTTTAACCCTTAAGGTTGATTTGTATAGTATACTATACACTAAATAAAATTAAATATTCTCATAAAACAAAAAACTATAACATGATTTTTTTTATTAAAAAGTAGTTTCAGAACGCACTTTATTTAAATAATAAATAAACTAGAGTATTATCTGTGGTGAATTTGACAGTTGTGGCGTAAATGCGAAACCATGTCGAGGAATCTTGTTCCCGTTAAGGTAAAATTTATTATAATTTCTTATTTAGTATAAAAATCCATTAAGTGTGTATTGGATTCAAATCACAAATGTATTGAGCTCATGCTTATGCTAAATTATCTACGCAATGCACTTACTTTCATCGTTTTTTACGGATGTAATCTTGGATGTATAGTATACCATACATTGCGACTGTTGGCACAAAACACATTTTATTTGTAATGTATATTATTCTATACACTGCCAACTACGGAGTGATGATTATGTCAGTACTAAAATTTAACTTTGATCATATATGTTTGTTTTTTTTGCTGCTTTTGGGCATTTTTTAATTACGTTTTTCTTGCATGGTGTGGGCCTTGTTTTTATGCTTGCTTTTAACAAATTTGTTCTAGCCTGGACAACGCAATCGGTGTAGACGCATACTAGCACTCGTTCCTAAATTCAGTGCTACTTCTGACGTCAGTGATGCCACAAGCAATGAAGAAGAAGTGTATAGTCGCGACTCATCTCCTGCTCCATCTATAAATTCATCGTTAGAAAGATTAGATTTTAATAGCCCAGATCCATCTAGTAATGATTCCTATATAGAAAACTCAGATGAAAATTCTCTATCGATTCTACATCCAAACTTGGACTCCATAGATCCAAGACCAGTCGCGTCGCGCGCGCGTATGCGTACGGTTGATATTATGAGTAACGGAGTGCGTCGTGGATTTTAAAAATGTCCTCGGTGGTTAAATGTGCTAATTGCAATGTGGTGATCAACGAAGTGTTGGCCTTCGTTCACAACAAAATATCTGTGATGGACGATGAAAGTATAGGCAGAATCTGTGCGAGTGCTTTCTCTGAAAGTGACATTGTAACAGCGAAGAAGTTGTTGTTCGAATCCTTGCCGACAACAAAACGTAAGATAACGCGGAGAAAGGCGGGGAAAAATGCTCGAGACATAGACGACATCATTTGTCTGATCCGAGATACGGACCCCGAGGATATCCCAGTCTTCGTGGCCCGTGATCTTGAGAAGTTGCCCCCGGTTCTTTTCGACCATGTTGACGTGACGAGGCTGCTGAAAGACATTGTCAAGCTACGCCAAGATCTCGATATGATGAAAGAGGACTATGCTACAGTTAAGCAGATGGACCAGCTGAGAAATGAGGTGCAGCATCTTTCATCAGGATGGTGCAATGTAAACCCCAGAAGAGGTGCCTATGTGACGAGACTCACAAGCTATGAGTGCGATAGTGGTCCCATGGGATTGCCGCTAGAGTGTAATAAAGGCATTAAGGAATACTGTCAACAGCAAACTACATCAGAATCTACACCAAAATGCAATATTCAAAATATTTCCGAGCGTATGATATTAGAGGGTAGAAGTGAGGCATCGCGGCAAAATAAGCAAAGCGATACGACGGTGCATGGTGAGGCCGGTGAAGTATCACCGCCGCCCCTCTCACCGACGTCGTCCCCCGCAACGAGCGGCGGTTGCGGTCCCCTGCTCCCCGCCCCGCTACCTGTGCTATCTAGTCCGGCCGCCTGTACTACGCCGCTACAACCACCACTCGACTCGGCTGTGGGACACACGGCCGACAAAAATGGACACGGGCCTATCGCACACAAGCAGAAATCGATGGAGGAGATTGTTCGAGAAGGGAATTGGAAGACACAGGCGCCGAGTGATCAGTGGATTCGTGTCCAAAACAAAAGATCACGAAATCGTTTCATTGGAAAGCGAGGAAAAGCAATCCTTGACCCTGCGAGTAACTTTATGGCGGCA
Organism: Spodoptera picta; assembly: GCA_038387885.1. Lineage (NCBI taxonomy): Eukaryota > Metazoa > Arthropoda > Insecta > Lepidoptera > Noctuidae > Spodoptera > Spodoptera picta. The sequence goes on from JAZHFQ010000327.1 coordinate 24,410, forward strand.
GAAACTAAGGTTCCTATGTACATATATAATGTGGCGAAGGGCGTGACAGTGTGTGACATTAGTACCTACATTATGAAAAAAACTAACATTGAGGTTAAAATTGAAAAAATGACTATGAAGTTAGCGAAAGATTATGAATCATATAAAATATTTGTACCTAAACATTCGTTAATAACTTTCATGAGCGATGATTTCTGGCCAAAAGGGGTGGCCTATCGTAGATTTATAAACATTATTAGACATGAAAAGGCAAACGTCCGTGTGACAAGCGAGAATATTAACAGCTCTAATCTATGAATGACATCAATTTGATAAGTTTTAACTGCAAAAACGTGATAAGATCAGTGGAATGTGTGCGGAAGCTTTGTCGCTCAGCTGATGTTGTGGCGCTGCAGGAAACATGGCTACTACCGCACGACCTCGGGTTCCTGGCTACGATAGATGACGACTTCGCCTGCACGGGTACCTCTGCAGTGGATACCGCGGCAGGAATGTTACGCGGTAGGCCCTACGGCGGGGTTGCCCTGCTGTGGAGAAAGGTTGCGTTTCCAACGGTAACAGTAGTGAAGTGTAATAGTGTGCGTCTCGTTGCGATAAAAATCGAGCTCAGTGAACGTTCCATTTTGATATTCTCTGTGTATATGCCTACCGAGTCCAATGATAATTTAGTGGAGTTCACAGAGTGTCTCAGTGAAATGACAGCCATAATTGACAGTCACAATGTGGAGTCGGTGTTTATGTTAGGGGACTTCAATGCGCACCCGGGTGAGTCATTTGCTATTGAACTCTTAACCTTTTGTGAGGAACAATCGTGGTCGTGTGTGGACTTGGAGCTGATGCCGTCGGACAGTCATACATTTGTCAGTGATTCGCACGGCTGTCGACGCTGGCTCGACCACTGTCTTGTGACCAATGCCGCGCGGCAATCTGTGTCCGCGGCTTCTGTATTATATAATACCTATTGGTCAGATCATTACCCAGTGTCTATACTATGTAATCTTAATTTAGTTAAGCCTAAGATTAGTATACCTACTAGTTGTATAAATAGGATAGTTTGGGGTGAGCGTGATCCGTTGCAGATAGCGAAATTTAAAGATATATGCCAGTCGAGACTTAGAGAAGTTGATTTTCCTTCAGAATTAAGAAACTGCTCAGATAACTTGTGTTGTAATAAAAGTCATAAAATCTTGTTAGATATCATGTACGACGAAATAATTTGTATATTGTCTGAGGCTCCTATATGTAGTTATAATGACACGGAAAAGCGTAGAGGTAAATACATTACTGGTTGGAACAGGCACGTCCGCGGCGCTCATGGGAGGGCTCGGCTATGTTTTCAGGCGTGGTTGATTGCGGGTAAGCCCGGGGCTGGTCGTCTTTACGATGATATGTGTGAATCTAGGCGCGTGTTTAAATCTAAGTTAAAGTGGTGTCAGAATAATCAACAACAGATTAAAATGGATATCATAGCGAAACTACACTCAAACAAGAAATTCGGTCAGTTCTGGAAAAACACCAATAAAATGAATCATAAGTCGGGCCTCCCCGTGAGCGTAGCGGGAGTGCATGAGCCTAGTGAGATCGCCGCTATGTTCTCCCACCATTTCAGAGTAAACTCTCCTATTGGGCTAGCGCGACAGGAGCCCGATGATGAGGAAATTAGTATACGTAGTGTTTATTTTACTACGAAGGAAGTGCGTGCGGTGATCAGGGGCATGGCAAGGGGTAAATCCCCGGGTCACGATAGCCTTAGTATCGAGCACCTACAGCATGCAGGTGTACACCTGCCCAGGGTTCTTTCTATGTTTTTTACCTTGTGTTTAGGTCACTCCCACCTACCTGATAATTTAATGCGTACTATAGTTGTACCAATCATCAAAAATAAAACTGGTGATACATCAGATGTAAACAACTATAGACCGATCTCTCTGGCCACAGTGATCGCCAAAGTACTGGACAGTCTGCTCTGTCTGGTCAGCAACTGGATAAAAACGTCTCGCTAAGAGACTCGCAGTTCGGCTTTAGGCCTGGGCTTTCTACCGAGAGTGCTATCCTGTGCCTCAAGCAGACTGTACGGTATTACACGACTAGAAAGACCTCAGTATACGCTTGTTACCTTGATTTATCGAAAGCATTCGATCTTGTATCGTACGATATTCTGTGGGGGAAATTAAGGGATGAAACTTGCTTACCTAGGGAAATTGTGCGGTTATTCATGCATTGGTATAGCAATTAAAAGAATTTTGTTAGATGGGCCGGATCTCGCTCGGAGGAGTACAGCCTGGAATGCGGGGTGAGGCAGGGGGGGTTGACTTCTCCCACGCTCTTCAACCTGTACGTCGACCGATTGATCGATGAGCTCAGCAACACCGGCATCGGGTGTCATATAGATGGAGTGTGTGTGAATAATATCAGCTATGCAGACGATATGGTGCTGCTGAGCCCATCGATTGGTGCCTTGCGCGGGCTCCTGAAAATTTGCGAGTCCTACGCGGTGGCTCATGGGCTCAAATACAACGCGAAGAAAAGTGAAATAATGATTTTCAGACCAGATAACAAGCGATACAATTTTGTTCCAAATTTCACTTTAAGTGGCATAGCTCTGAACAAAGTCGAGCAATTTAAGTATTTGGGCCACTGGGTCACTGAGAACCTTAAGGATAGTGTGGATATTGAAAGGGAGCGTAGGGCGCTGTGTGTCCGGTGCAACATGTTGGCGTATTGTCAGTCTTTTTACGCCTGCAGCCTGTGGGTTGACTTCACGCAGCGAACATACAGCGATCTGCGCGTTCAATATAATAACGCGTTCCGGGTGCTGATGGGGCTGCCGCGGCACTGCAGCGCTTCTGCGATGTTCGCGGCTGCTAACACAGACGGCTTTCCAGCCATCATGCGCAAACGGTGCGCTTCAATCATGCGCCGCACGCGCGACAGTTCCAACAGCATCTTGTCCGCGCTGGCGGATCGGTGGGACTCTCCGATGCTGGCTCGCTGGATAAGGCTGCATGCAGTTGTATAGTGTTTTGCCACCATCATCGGGGAGTCCACCCGGACCCGCCACTACAAGTTAGTGCTCAATTAGATTAGATGTGATCAATAGTTATTATTATTACTAACACTAGTTTGTAAGCTCGCAATTGTACTAACACATATGGATGTAAATCTGAAATAAATGATTATTATTATTATTATTTTCGGTTCCTTTTTCTAAGCTCGGCTACAGCGCCGGATTTGAGGGCTAGTACGGGCCGAAGCCAAGTGCTAACCCACGTGGATGTTTCAATTTTGGGTTGGGGTGAACGAAACTTTGTCGGTTTCGTTCAAAAATTTTCGAACAATATGGCAGGTATTTAAAATAGCAGCTTTTTGGAGGATTCGATATGTGTATGGAGGTAGTTCGAGTGTTTTTATGGATTGATGGAGTTGTTTTGGAATAACCCCCGTTGTTGATAATACTATGGGAACTATTGTGACGCTGTTAAGTCGCCACATTCTGGTGATTTCTATTTTCAGGTCGGTGTATTTAGAAAGTTTTTCTGCAATTGTGTTTTGGAGGTTATGTGTATTTGGAATGGCTATATCTATGATTTGCGCACTTTTGTTGATCTTATCAATGAGTGTGATGTCGGGTCTATTGAAGTGTGTGGTTTTGTCGGTAAGAATAGCTCGGTCAAAGTACAACTTAAAAGCAGAGTTTTCAAGTACGATTTCTGGGTGGTATTTGTAGTATGGTGTTGGTGAACCGGATATTAATTTATATTTTAAAGCTAATTTTTGGTGTATAATATTTGCAACTTGGTCGTGCCTGTGCTTATAATCCGATTGAACTATGGCTTTACAGGCACCTGTGACATGCTGAATAGTTTCAGATGCACTATTACAGCGCCTGCAAATGTCGGTGGGTATGGGAATATGCATTATATGTTTTTGATAGTTGCGTGTTTCTATTACCTGGTCCTGTATCGCCAGCATGAACCCCTCAGTCTCAGGAAACAATTCACCGCGTCTTAACCATTCGTTCGATGCAACTTTATCGACGTTTGATTGATTAAGGTCGTGATAGTGTCTCCCATGTAATGACTTCTGAGCCCATGCTGTGATTTTGGTTTGTCGATCGGTCTGTGTCTCATTGTTTTGTGTCGTTTGATCGGCCATGTTCAAAGGTGTGAGTTTGGTATCATTTTGGACTATTGCGTTATGAAGAGTTGATGAAGGACTTTTACTATAGAAATAAGATCTCAAAGTTGTAATTTGTTTGTTATGTAAATTGGGGATATCTATAATACCTCTTCCTCCGTCGTTTCTTGGTAGTGTAAGTCTCTGTGTGCATGATCTTGGGTGGTGTCGTCTGTATTTTGTTAGTGTAGTATTAATGTGGCGTTGTAGATTCTGAAGCTCTGTTTTGGACCAATTTATGATACCAAATGAATATGTGAGAATTGGAATAGCATACGTGTTAATAGCTTTTATAGTATTTCGGGCGTTTAATTGAGTATTACATATTATTTTTACTCTGTGTTTAAATTGTTTTGTGAGCTGGCTTTTAATTTCTTTATGCAAGATTTGTTTGGTTTGTATGTACCCTAAATATTTGTAAGTACCACTTTCATCCAAGGAATCAATGGTATCACCTGTTTGTAACTGATAGGAGTGCGTGTAAGTTCTGCCTGCTTTCACTGAATTGATTTTACATTTATCGATTCCAAATTCCATTCCTATGTCATTTGAAAATATTTCGGTTACGTCAGCCAGCTGATGTAAATCCTCTGGAGAAGATGCGTATAATTTGATGTCGTCCATGTAGAGAAGATGGTTTATTGTACAGTGTTGATGGCGAATTTCTGTAGTAGTTACTGTGTTCCTGTATTTAAGTTGAAAGCCAGCCTTTAGAGATTTTAATTGATTTGACAGTGGGTTTAAAGCTAAACAAAACCAGAGAGGGCTTAGGGAGTCACCTTGAAAGATACCTCGCTGGATCTTAATAAATTCTGTCTCTACAACACCTGCAGACGTATTTACATGAAGTCTGGTTTGCCATTTACTAATAATGTTTTCTAAAAAGCGTGTAATATATGGGTGGATTTTGTAAATTTTTATAACGTGAAGCAACCAGGAATGAGGTACTGAGTCATAGGCTTTCTTATAATCAATATACATGGTATATAAATCTTTCTTGTATTTTTGTACGTCTTTAAGTATAACCGAGTCTATTAATAACTGTTCTTTACAACCTTGGCTAAACTTCCTACATCCTTTCTGCTCTTCTGATAATATTTTGTGAGTGTCAATGTGTTTATATATTATATTAGTTATGCATGATGTTATTATTTTGTACATTGTTTGTAAGCAGGTTATAGGTCTGTATTTTGCAGGATTTGCCGTGTCATTAAGGTCTTTTGGCAACATATACGTGATGCCTTCCGTTAAGTACGTAGGAATATTTGTTGGGTTTTTAATAAAATTGTTAATATGGTTGTACAAATGAGGGTGAATTGTTGTGAATTTTTTTAACCAGAAGTTATGTATGTGATCAGTTCCTGGGGCTTTCCAATTATGAGCTTTATTGAGAATATCGTGAAATGTTTCAACATCTATTTGATCGAATTGCATTTGTTGAATAGTGTCATAATTGATTTCCTCAGTTTTAATCCAATCAGCTTGTGTGTTGTGGCACACAGGGTTTTCCCAGATTCCTGCCCAAAACTGGCGTAGGTCCTCTTTAACAGGAAATGCCGTATGTGCTGTGTTATTTGACGTGGTGTGATTGGTTGTTGATTGTTTTAAAGTTCGGTAAAATTGCTCTTCGTTATTTTTGAATTGACTATTCTGTGTTTTGCGTAATGTGCATTTAGTGTATCTATTTAACCTACTTTTAATAACTGTGAGTTTCTGTTTGAGTGTGTCTAAGTAATGTGTAAGTTGTCTGTTAGGTTCTTCGTGTATAGTGTGTATCTTATAGTCTCTTATTATCTTATTAACTTCTCTATCTAATTTTCTACTTCTGTGGCCCTGCATGTAATATGTTAACCTACCTATTTTAGACCTGATTACTTCTATTTTATGTTCTAATCTTTTTTGCCATCTAGGTTTACGATTGCTCTGCGAGTTATTAAGATCGTGAGCAAATGATAAACTGATTTTACTTCCATTGATCTTAGCAGCTGTCCACGCGGCACTATATATGATTGTTTGTAGTTGGTTAAATTCTGTATCTGTATTAACATGGTCTGGCAATATTACTTTATTAATATATTGTACTGTTTTCGCAAATTTTTTTGAAGTCCTTTGTTTGGGTATATAACATCTATTGGTGGGATGGGTATCAGTGTAGTATTGTAGGGCTTGTAAGAATAGTTCGTCTATATCAGAATCTCTTTCATAGTTTTCAGTATGTGTGTTAATAGTAGTGGGCTGTTGATCGAAATTTTCGTCTGTAAAATCTAATTCCTGCGATCCTAATTCTAGACTAGTGTTCTCTACATTTATTTGTGGTTGTGTATGTGTATAATACGTAGTTTGTTGTAAGATTGGGCTATTCGATCTTTGAAAAACCGTTGCATCTCTTTCATGCATCTCTTGCTCTACTACCGTTTTTATGATTTGTAGTCGCGTTTCAGGGATCATTTTGTTATTTATGATTACTCTTTTCTGGTCTGATATGCGTTGTTCTGATAAGTGTGCTAAGTGAGGGTAACATTCTATGAATTTGTCTCTAAGGTTTTTCCGCCACATTGTCATGTCCGTCTCCATCTTAGTAACTTCAAAATAGAGTTTCATAAGAGTTTCATTGACTTCGACTGACCATTTCATTCGGGTTTTGGTTTGTATGTGCGCTAGTGTATTGATTTGTGTGTATTTTTGTTGTGATTGAGTCTGTATTTGTTGTGTGCCATTTTGAGTTAATAAAAGGGTCTGCACTTCTGACCTAATTGCATCAAGTGTAATTGTTGGTAGTAACTTGTTGTTGACAATGGCTCTTCTTTGATCGCCTATTTTTTGCTTGGAAACTGTCATATTTGGAAATTGTTCGGTGAACTTCGTATGTAGTGTATTTAAATAAGCATTTGTATCAGTTTCTAAATTTGTGATGATAAGGTAGTTACGCCAAATGAATTCGTTCATTTCGTTGCTCCATTTTTTACGCGTATTTTTTGTATCAGTAGCGGATGTCGGGTTGTTGGCTACAGTAGCCTCCGACACAACGTCTACTGATAATGTTGATGAAGTAGATGATCTTAGTGAACGTGATTTGAATGAAAGTGATGATGGTGTGATTGATGAGAATATGGATCTCGGAGAGGACGACAATGACGCCGTAGATGTTTCAACATCTGTTGGAGGCACCTTTGCCTGCATTGTATTTTTATTTTTAGATCTGGTTATCATTTTTATTCCCACGAGTAGCTAGGGACTAAACAGGTCGACCACAGCAGAGCCCTGCGTTCACTGTGGCAAGGGTAAATAAAACTGGAAGTCCCCTGGTTTCCAGAGTTGGCATACTAACGACTAAGCACCCCCTTAGTCACGCAGCCCTCAGCGTATGCAACCTTGGCTTGGGTTGTATCTCTTTTAGTCGGGTTCCTTCCCCAGTCAAGATAAGACTAGGGGTCGGAGCCCTTAAGCCCCACCACGTCGACAACGTAGAGATACATCGGTGGGGTTATTATTATTATTATTATTATAGATTTTCAAAGCCACGATACTGTAGCCGAAATCGGCGAAGATCCACCACCACTCACACCAGTTCTTTCAACAGTATTTCCTTCCGATACGCAATGCAATTATAATGCAATACCTTCTATCGCATCGCTACCCTCCCTGCCGTCAGTTCAACCATCGCCGTCGACGCCACTGCCTGCTTCAACACGTGTCCAAAGAAAACGCAGAGGTCCTGTAGTTGCTGCTAACAGGGTAAAAAGACGAAACATACAGAAGTTCAAACTTTCTTTTCAATGGACCAAGAGAAGGTTTCAACATGCAGCTGAAATATCTGAGCAAAGCTTCAAAGAAACTGTCCCATCTAATTGGTCGGCGTTAGACTATTTCTATCGATTTTTCCCTGAAGATCTTATTGTTGATATAGCTAACAACACTAATTTATATAGCGTACAGGAGACTGGAAAATCAATCAAAGCAACAAAAGAGGACATAATTGACTTTTTGGCAATCAATATATTGATGGGTGTGGTTGTTATGCCATCTTACAAGGACTATTGGAAGGCCAGTTATCGTTACGGTAAAATTGCAGATGTTATGCCAATCAAAAGGTTTCAGCAAATAAGGCGGTACTTACATTTTGCTGATAACACCCACGCTGACGAATCCGATCGTTACTACAAACTACGTCCTCTCCTTGAGCGAGTTAGAGCCCAATGTTTGTCTATTGAAGAGGAGAATGCCTTCAGTGTAGATGAAATGATCATTCCTTACAAAGGCAAAAAAGCGGGTTCTCGACGGCAGTATAACCCAAACAAACCATGCAAATGGGGCTTTAAAAATTTGGTACGAGCAGGTGTCTCTGGACTCGTGTACGATTTTATGTTGTATGCAGGCGACGATACCTTTAGGGGTATCCAGTTCGAACCTGATGAGGAAAATCTCGGCACTGGAGCTAAAACGGTGTTGGCACTATGTAAAACCATAAAAAATCGACCTTGTGTCGTTTACTTCGACAATTGGTTTACGTCTCTCGAACTTATATATTTGTTGCGGCATAATTATGGCATATTTAGTTTAGGCACTGCCAGAAAAAATAGGCTTCGAGATGCCAATGATTTATTGTTGTCAGATAAAGCTTTGAAGAAAAAAGGACGGGGGGCTTATTGTCAGGCAACTTGCAATAAAAATAAAATTGCTATCGTAAAGTGGTTTGACAATAAGCCCGTTACCTTGGTTAGCTCATATGTGGATGCTTATCCCATCGAAAAAGTGAAGAGATTCCATAAGGAAGCAAAAGGACGCATAGACGTACCTTGCCCACAAATAGTGAGACACTACAATAGGCACATGGGTGGAGTTGATCTAGCTGACATGCTTATTGCTTTATATCGGACCAACATGAAAACACATCGTTGGTATTTGAATATATTTTCGCAATTGTTAGATATTTGTATCAACAACGGTTGGCTTCTTCGCCGCCGCCATTACCGATCAAGAAACATGAAAAAAAAAGATGATCATCTCAAGCATTTCCGTTATGAGGTATGTTCGGGTCTTATAAAAAGCAACAGAAAAATGGCGAAAACTTCAGTCCAGGATTCAGTGGCTGAGGAGGAAAAAATAAAGAAACCAGCCACTGAAAGGCCCATAGATGCCATAAGATATGACGCCGTAGATCACTGGCCAGAACATACCGACTATCATAGGTGCAAATATTGCAAAAAGGGGCAAGCGTCTACTCGTTGTACCAAGTGTAATGTCCATCTTTGTTACGTGGCTAAAAGAAATTGTTTTGTAGCTTATCATAAGCACTGATGTCATTAATGTTATTATTTTATTATACTTTGAAAACATATTTTGTTGCTTTATTACTTTGATCAAGTTATGTCCAAAGTGCATTTTGTATATTATACTATACGGTCCTTACTCATACAATTTGTTAACGCCGGGAGCAATGTATAGTATAATATACGCTAATTATCTCTGATTAGCAGCTAATTAGATTTTTTTTTCCATTTTTCCTACCCTTCGTTTAGGTCTAATAATCATAATCAGGTATTATTTTGTTGTTTTATTTCAACGAAATGTCTTGCGACTTTAAGGGTTAAAATAAAAGTAGCCGATGTTACTCGTTAGCAAATTACTGCCTGCCGATAAAAGCCCTATCAAAATCGCTTCAGTCATTTCAGGGATTAGCCAGTACAAATAGACAGACAAATAAAAAAAACTACAAATGTTTTTTTATATGTGTATCGTATAAAAAGCGCCAGACTGCCTCATTGGCCGAGTGGTCGCAAGTGCGACTGCCGGGCAAGGGGTCTCGGGTTCGATTCCCAGGTCGGGCAAAAGTATTACTGGGTTTTTCAAAAATTCCCAGTAGTAGCACGGAGTCTGGAATTGTGCCCGGTATATGGCAATAGGCTCACCCCCTATTACATGGGACTCATAACATAAATAGTGAAAAGTGGGTGTTACATTGTACAGTGGCATAATGTACACCTCTGCCTACCCCTTCGGGGATAAAAGGCGTGATGTTATGTGTGTATCGTATAAAAAGCGGTTCTTTTAATATTACAATTTTACTAATAAAACAAAAATCAATTACTGTTAACCTTTTGTCAACACTCTCTCTTTCACCAACAACAGTAACTATACGGTTTAAACATTGTTGTTCTTGTGACTATTCAGGTCGCAAATTCAACACACGAAACTCGAAGTTCGTTATGTTTGTCTGTTCAATTCGGTGCCGTTTGCTTTACAATTTAAATGCAGGTTACGACGCTCTCGAGTATTCAGGGTTTATACACTATGTACCTGCTTGTAATCAACGAATGTATATCTATGTAGTATATATGTATCTCTATGTATTCAGCGACGCCTTTTGAGAATCAACTGGACGAAGTGCTCCACGGTATCGCGCTGAATTTACAATTTTTTGGAGCGAGCTTAGTATTTTTGAAATAGGAACGGTGTTTAAGTTTTGGGATATAGAAACTGAATGGGTAAATTAGGACTGAAAAGTACAAAGGCACCTGAACTAGTTATTAGTCAGTTATTATGATTAAGCATACGTACGCACATTGTAATTTGCAAAAACTCTTTAGAGGTAGGCTGTGCGACACCGCCGCGACCGCGCACGCTGCTCATGAAGAAGAACCACTGTATGGTTCGAATGTACTAGAGGTTGTCTCAGCACTTTTACGTAAGTAACCCGCGATTTTGAGTTAATTTCTTTAGAGGAACATTAGTTTCCTTGAAATTGTTTGTAATTAAACTTTTATTCGCACCTCTTGTTAATCGTCCAATAGAGAATTAGTCTGTGTCCATTTGTGCCCTACAAAAATCCTCTTACTACAATTGCGTCACCTGATGACCAAAAATACAGTAGGCCCCTTTACAACGTAAACATTCGCGTAAGTTTACCAACGTAAATATCTACTTTAGATTCCATGTTAATTCCTAACTATTTTTTTGAGTAATTAAATATTTTTCTTTAGTCGTACTTACCCCTTTCCTACCCGTTTTTGGAGAGACACCCTAGGTAGCAGTGAATCAAGGTGATTTGTGTGAAAGTAAATATTTTATAGTGTTTCCTTGTTTTACCCTTTGAGAGCGTCTGAATACCCAAATCAAAGCTCCAGAACTCCAGTATTTGATAGAAATTTAACACATTGTTAAAAACGTTGTATTTTTTCAATACCTATATACATTAAACATGGAAACACTCATTTTTTAGACATAATATTTGATGAAATATTACTGATGTAATATTATTATATTACTTATTAATAGAAATATATTACTTATTAATAGAAATATTACTGCAAATGGGACAACAAATTCATCAATCCCAATGACTTTGACACATACAAGAAGATCTTAATAAGAAGAAACCACGTATGTCCAATAAATCATAATATCAAATAGTAAATAGAATATAAAACAAATTATGTACTGCGAAGAAGATCGCTCTGAGGACAATTTGCCAACTCTCAATCGACTGTTTGATAAATTGATCTCATAAAATTTGTGTCTACCATCAAAGAAGTATGAGGCTACAAATATGCTCGCTATCGGGACAAGCAGACTGGTAATTCTGTGAAATGTAATTACGATCTCATCACTTTTTCACAAAAGTAGATAGTATTCTTTTTGTACGTTTTCTTGTATTTGTATATCTAAGTAATGTGAATTAAACACATATAATCTATATATATATATAAAAATGAAACCCGTTTTCCGTTATCACGCCATAATTTGAGAACGGCTAGACTGATTTGGCAGATTTTTTTTTTGTTGTGTTTGTTATGGTAACGAGAAGGTTCTTATGGCAGAAAAACGTCCTCAAAATCCTACGGAAATGGGAGAAACGGGATTGCGCGTACGAAGTCGCGACAGAAGCTAGTCAAAGTCAAAGTCAAAATCATTTATTTCAATTAGACCATAGAGGCACTTTTGAACGTCAATAAAGAAAATTAACAAGTGAAGCTATTTGCTCATTCCAAGGTGTAGATTCCTATGGAGAAGAACGAGCAAGAAACTCCATAGGTTACTCTTTTTCAATCAAGTTCACAATTCTCCAGTTACAGTTTTGTTGTTTGGGTTGTGCGAGAACAATGTAACACTAAAATACAGTCAAAGAGATCGAAAAAAATAACCCTAAAGGACATTAAAAAAAAGAAATATACAGTCTGGAGCTGACCAATCCCAGTTGACGGCGCCCGTTCACGAACATGACACGTACACCAGCACCGCCCAACTCAACCATATTGTAGGGAATCGAGCGATCCACTGCACGTGCCACCGCCAATGAGACCTTAGAGTGAGCATGACAAGCTGACACAAACATATTCAACTATTTTAATTTAATATTCAGGTAATTACAGGGCTCTCACATTTACAATGATTATGCAAGTTAAACAATATACAAATGAGCAACATAGCTGTATTATTAAATGTTTGGATTTCATTAAAACATCAATGCTTTTCGTTTTCGTTATCCTGTGGAGCCGGACTAGCTTGCATCCAAGCATTTTTATCCTCTATATAATCATTAACCTTGTAATATGCTTTTCTACATAAAGTTTTTTTTATACATGATTTAAATTTTGTTTCATTTAGGTGTTGTATGTCGCCTGGTATCTTGTTATAACATTTAACACAGAATCCCATGAACGACTTACCTACTTTCGCCAATCTCAAAGTTGGTTGACTTAATCTATCCTTATGTCTAGTTTGATAGTGGTGTCTGTCCGACACTTTACCAAATAACTGTAGGTTTTTCCTAACATACATGATGTTTTCATAGATAAATTGACATGAAACGGTCATAATGTTGATCTCCTTAAACTTTTCTCTGAGACATTCGCGACGACCTAGATTGTAGATAGCTCTGACGGCGCGCTTTTGCAAGATAAAGATAGACTCTATTTTCTTTTCTCTTTCTCTTTTTAAAAAACGTTGCCCCACACTAGGATTTTCTCCTGTGTCGTGGGTGCGTTTACAAACATACAAGTTCACATACACAATGACACCCAGACCCGGAACAACAATTTGTGGATCACACAAAGTGTTGTCCCGTGCGGGAATCGAACCCGCGACACGTTGCACGGCAGCCGGTTGCCCAGCCACCGCACCAATCGTGCAGTCAGCACTCAATGCCAGCAGCGTGTCCCCACAGCAAAATGCCATACGACATAATGCTATGAAAGTAGCTGAAGTACACAAGTCTTGCCGTGCCTATGTCAGTTAACTGTCGTATCTTCCAGACAGCATAAGCTGCAGAGCTCAATCGTCCCGCTAATGATGAGATGTGAGGACCCCATTGCAATTTGTCGTCTACAGTGATTCCCAGGAAAGTTGTCTCTTTTACAAACTCCAATCTCTCACCATTCAAGAATATGTCACATTCATTGCTTTTAACGTTTGGCAAAACAAATCTAATACATTTTGTCTTTTTATCGTTTAGTACTAAGTTATTTAATGTAAACCAATTATGAACCTTCATTAGGGCATTATTTACGTCGTCATAATAATTTGTTCGTCGATTTATTTTAAAAACTAATGAAGTGTCATCAGCAAATAATACCATCTTAGGTTCATTTTTAATGTATGCCAAAAATAAGAATGGACCTAGTATTGAGCCCTGCGGTACACCCATAGATATGCTAGCACCCTGTGAATTTACTTTATTTACCTGTACTTTAAGTTGCCTATCCTGAAGGTATGATTTCAACAGTTTTAGCGACGTCCCCCGAATGCCGTAGTATTCCAGCTTCAGCAATAGTGTCTCATGTTCAACACAGTCGAACGCCTTCGAAAGATCACAAAATATTCCGATGGCATCCCGTGCTTCTTCCCATGAGGCGAAAACCCGCTTAATAAGAGCCACTCCCGCGTCAGTAGTGCAGCGACCCTTGGTGAATCCGTATTGTTGAGCATGAAAGACGGAATTAATGTTGAAGTGACGCAACATCTGAGAAAGCATCAGCCTTTCAAACACTTTGCTGAGCGCTGGTAAAATAGAGAGCGGTCTATAATTATTGGGTTCTGCGCTATCACCGGATTTAAACAATTGAACTACTTTACTATGCTTCATTAAAGCCGGAAAAACTCCGTGATCTACACTTTTATTAAAAATGGAAGATAAATAAGGCGCTATAGTTTCTATAAAAGACCGACACACCCTAACAGACATTCCCCAGAGATCTTCAGTTGACTTAACTTTGATATCTTTGAACGCTTTAATTACTGCTTGGGGGTTTGTGTGCTGAAATCGAAATTCAGAAAGACACTCCTTGACATTACTTCTAAGGAGTTCAGCAGAAAGAGTTGGAGATGATTTCAACGCTTCCGTAGTTTTAATCGGTATGTTTTTAAAGAAACTTTCAAATTCTTGGGCAACTTTCAAATTTGAATTGATGTGTCCATTCGCAGTATTTAGATTAAATTCAGCATTGCGCGATTTATTTCTACCTGTTTCGTTATTAATTATATTCCAGGTAGTTTTTATTTTATTTTCTGCGGTCTTAATTTTACTGCTAATGTGAAGTGCTTTAGCATGCTTACAAACTATTTTAAAGATTTTCGAATATTTGGAGATATAACTGTGAAAAACCTCACTATGATTAAATGGTTTCATACCGTAAAGCTCAAATAACCTTTCCCTACTTATACGTATACCTGGTGTAGCCCAGTCACAGAACACAAACTTACATTGAATTTTTTTAAGTTTCAAAGGAAATATTTTATCAAATTGAGTTTTAATAATTGACAATAGGTTGGCGTAAGTCTCACTCGGGTATTCACTACCTTGTATTTGACCGCATAATTCAGTTTTTAAATTATTATTTAATGACTCAATTTTTTTATTAGAGATCTGTCTATACATAATTTCTCTTTTTTTTACCGTGGTGATGGTGTTAAACTTAACTGACAGCCCACTGTGATCAGATGATAATTTATTAACAATATTTATTTATTTATTTATTTTTTCTTCACAAAATACAGTGAATGGCGGACTTAATGCCTTAAGGCATTCTCTTACAGTCAACCATAGGGAAGTGCAGAGAAATGAAGTGGTTGCGAAGCCAGAACACAATCAAAAAAAAAAAAGTTATGTAATATGTATACCAAACACATAAATACCTATAGAATAAATATATTAATACAATATTTTATAAATATACATACCATATAATAACTATATACTACTAAACAAATACTTATACTGCATAAATACTACAATATATTATATAAAAAAGGAAACGTTGTTAGAATAGTTTCCTTAATTGTTTTGAGTCTGCCAATGCTTAAGTAGTTGCTCACGGACTTTAAATTTAAAGGTATTGCGACTTGTTGCCATTCTGATCTCCTTGGGCAACGCATTCCACAGAATAACAGCTTGAATGAAAAAGGAAGAATGAAAGAAGTCAGTGATCTTGATGTAAATAATCACAGTTACAAAAAACATTATCTATACACGTTGCCGTGGTGGATGTTACACGGGTGGGCTCAAGGAAAATATTAGACAAATCAAAAGATTTAAAGAGACTTAACAAATTAGTACAAATAGAGTTATTTTCCAAGAGATCAACATTAAAATCGCCACACACTATGGTACATTTACTACTAGAACACGTTTTTTGCAGTACATTTTCCATTATGGAGCTAAAATTATTAAAATTCTGTAAAAGAGGAGGTCTATAAATACACACTACAATATGCCTATCCAGCTCAACACAGGACAACTCTATTGTGTGCTCTACGGATAATAATGTAATATCTTGTCTTTCTTTATATTTAACTGAATTTTTTACTAAAATTAGGCTACCACCATGCATCATTGTTTGACGGCTAAAATAGTTACACGATAGTTTCTAAAATTTATAGATTTTACTTGATAATCCTTCAGCCAATGTTCAGTTATACAAACAATATCATAATTAATTTTTTCTAAAAATAATTCAATTTTTAGAGATTTTGATGAGAAGCCCTGCATATTTTGACTAAACAAAGTTAACAGCTTTTCTTGGTTTTTCTTCTTATGTACTACTTTCTCAGATTTAGACTTAAGTATACTGCCAGAAGATACCTTTCCAATGCATGGAACATTTGTAATATTTAATTGTTTAACCTCTGTTGTCTTACTATTTAGTTTAAAAATTTATCCAGAGTACCCACATTTGTCATCAAATCATGAGTCTCTTTCGTATTACCATAATAAGTAGTACTAGTATTCAATAATTATAGGTAATATTAATTTCTTATCCAACTGTTTTTCTTTTTAATAAAACCTAATCAATAATGAATCTTTATCTTGTGTGTATGTGTGTGTGGTGCGTTTACTAACACAATTTCACTTCACATAAGTATCTCATAAACATCACTTCTGGGAATGAAACAAAAAATTTGATTCACCAAAAAAATGTTGGTTGTTTGACGCCAACTTGGGACATGTTGTGCAGCAGTCCATAACCCAGCCACTACGCCAACCATGCAGTCATATCACATACAATATTAAAAAATAATTTCGTATTTTCTTGATACAATAATTTATAATACGCAAACGTTATCTACCTTTTGCTTTGTTTCTTTGTGTATAAAGAATATAATATTACTTTTTTACGTCGAATGAATAGGCTAATAAACGTTCAGATAGACTAAATGCTTCTCAGAATTTTAAGCCCTCGTAGATTGTTGGATGGATCAATACCTACCTATAAATGAACAATGGCCTATACGAATGTGACTTGAAGCACATCATATACCAACTTCAAAAGCACATATTATCATCAAAATATGTAGACCTGTTATTAAATCTAATGAGGAATGTAGATTATTAGAACACACAAACATGCTACGCGTGAGCAATCCAATAATCTGGATTAATATCACTATCTAGATCTAGATTACAAATATTCCAATTGTATCTCAACACAATCACGAATTGAATAAACATTCATTCACATTCCGACCTAACCCGGTTTTATACAAAACATTCTAAATTAATTCCGACCAATTACATGAAATCGTTTTCATTTAATATGTATTGGTATTATTATTCATCAAAGGGATGTCTCCCTACAAATGTGTTGGCTGTATAGTTAGGCACATGAAATGCCAATTCAGCAAAATGTAATTGCAATCTCGTCAGTCGTCAGTCGTTAAGAGAATAAAATAAAGGTTCTCGTAAAAACCTTTTTGAGAATTCGTTGTACAAAATCGTATTTATTCTTGTGATGCTTTGTATTCGGTTTAGTGTTTTGTTATCTTCGAATATTGTATTTTGTTTACGATGTACAGTCGGAGTGATAATGCGTCTATCGCTTTCAATACAATTTTTATTACGGCAACTTCATTGTTTCAGTTGTACATTAATAACAACGCCATTATATTTTAAACACTTATATGATTAGTCGCAATGTTTGTTATGTGAATTTGGTAAATATTGCAAACGAATATAATTGAAAATTCTAAAACAATACTCAGCGTGTCGTACTTGAATTGTGATGTCATATTTTGTGTACAATAAATTGCAGTGATTCCTATTCTAATGTTCATACTGCAATACAGAGTTAGATTTCGAAGTTTTTGAATTTTATTACTGTTGCTCGCTGTTTCGAATGTATAAATGTTTAGTGTGGAGTTCAGTATACTTCGCTCAGCCCGGAGGGACTATATGAAACACGGAAACGTTTGTGAAGTCAAATATAGTCTAAAACGTGTATCAACATATAGGAGCACACAGTCAAACCACGTGAACTCTAATGAGTTAAAATCACAGTTCTCTACGATATGACTATCCATCTCAATTATTCAAATATGTATTACATATTATATTGTAGTCAAATTTGAAAGTATATAATAAAAATAGTTTTCAGTTTGTAGGTTTCCACTGAAATACTTTTATTTAATTCTACATACGCAAGCTCATTGAATAAGCTCAAAAGAAGGTCGAGTTAGTACAAAATCATCTAAATTCTAAATGTTCCCCAGTACGTACTTTCTGTTTCAACGGAAAGGCTCGCAGGTATTCCAGTATCCATAATTATAAACGAATTTTTTTAATAAAGCCGTTGGCTCCGAGAGCCGGGTACCATTAAACCCGACGATTTTACTCATAATACAGATAAGGTTTAATAAATTCGTGAAAAACTCCCCCTACATTCTACCATGAAAAGCTCAATTTCGGAACACCGGCTCAGTCACCTAATTTTTGGTAAGTTATTGCGGTGATTTTTTCAATGGAGACTGAGTTGGCCTGGTGTGAAAATGTCCCATCGAGTACTGTGGAAAAATGTAGTTTTGGTTTATTGGGTTGAGCTTATAATAATTATAATGAGGTTCCATTTGGGTTCATCTTATACGTATTCATTTAAGTACTGTTAACATTATTTGCTTACATACTGGTAAAATTTCTGTGAGTAGCTTGATGTGTATACAAAATATTCTGTTAAAAATCTGTCCGCATATATCGGCTGTTATTTGACGGCTCTTACACATAATAGTCTATGTTGTAGTAGTTTGTGTACATAGCTACACCTACGTGTAGGTATGTGTAGCAAACCATAACTAAACATACCTATGTGTAGCTATGGTTTGTGTAGAAACATTTCTACAAGGATAAAAACAAGACGAAGCAGGATTTTTTACTAGAACTAGCGCGTCGAATCGTTAGATACAAAACCGAAAAATCGAGATTTCAAAAACGGAACGTTAACACATCTGGCAGTTTAAAAAATACAAAAACAATGTCCGGCCACAGAATAAATCGGAAGAAATGAATAGTTTTAAAAAAGGAATACAACGCCACCATTTTCTACCGGGTTGACAATTTTTTTCTGATAAACAAACCAACTCATTCCTTCTCAAGCTACAACCAAATTTTTTTAATCGATTTGATCCGATTAAATTTCCAATTTACTTTCTTATTCGATTTAAAAACTCAAAACCGTTAGACAGAGATTAGAAAACGGGTCTTAAACATAAGAAGCAGAGCTCAATATTAATATTATCCTTTCCAACAACAAATTGTTTATAAAATACATCGTAATACATAATAATCGGTTTTGCGATAAACCGACAAAGTCGTTATTGAATCGGTTTGTTCGATTTACTGCGAAATTAAGCAATGAATTTTCAAATAGCAACTGATCCAGTGGCCATTTAATCATGGCTATGTACTAGAATTAAATTTATGTCAAACGTGGACACTAGTTAACATACAGCTGTAATTGGAAATTAATAGAATTATGTCTGATATATACCAATCAAACTACTGAAGATATTTTGTATTGATTTTGACATGGTTTTCATTGACAACATCTCACAGCCTTTAACAGACTACGAACCTTCTATAAATCAAAAGGTATGCCATAATAACGCAAACGTGGCGATTTGCCAAAGCAAATACTACCATCAAGTTTATGGTAGAACACATTTTAAATATAAATAATTCTTTTATAAACAACGTTTGAAAAACCGACTTCAAGACCTTTTTTTTAAATTGCAGCGGCGATTTGTCGTTCGACATGGAGAACTAAGGGGGAGACCTTTGTTCAGCAGTGGACGTCTTGCAGCTGTTGTTGATGATAATGACGATAATGAATATACTAAACGTTTTCTGAAAAACGTATCAAAATCAGTTTAGCGAATCGTGAGATCATCGCCCACAAACATACTTTCATACATACATAGAACCTCCTTTTGTTTATGAAGTCGGTAAAAAAAATATATATTGTCTAATGATAATAGACTGCCAACTATGTCATTTGTATCGGTTGTGGTTTAGAAGGCTCAGGTTTATTAAATAAGGCCGCTGCCAATCTTTGTCAAATGGTGAAATAAATTTTAATGATATCATAAGGTTATTTTCTTTTTCGATTTCTTCAATTAATTATTTTCCTGAATATTGGTGTTACATTGTAGTTACACAATTGAAACCACGAAACTATGTTATTAAAAATTTTATTCTGAACCGATTGAAAAAGATGAACCTAAGGAGTTTCTTGCTAGTTCTTCTCCATAGGAATTGACCTTCGAATGAGCGAATAGCTTCAGTAAATAAATAAAATAAAATAAATTAGTCAGAACATCAGGTATATTATTTGAGATATTTATATGTAGCTTTGACAATAACGATGATTATTATTTATATTAGAGGAAGTTTCTATTTACGTTTGTCGTAGCTACTATCGCCTTCATTTCCTTTTCCTATTAATAATATCTGATATCTGAAAGGTTTTTCGCGTATTATATTAGACATGGAACCGTATCCTCATTCTTTATTCTCTCTATATCAATATTCCTTTGTCCCATCATATCGTGCGTCCGTCCTAAGCTAACCTGTCAAACATGGACAGTACGACAGTCAGCTTACCATATGGAATGCATTTGTGATTCACTCGGGATTAAAGATAAAAGGAATTTTTTTCTACACAGACATTAATCCTTGTCTTACTCAAGTCATTTTCCAAACGAAATACAGAAATATACCGTCGATCGTAGCAAACGGCTACAGCGTAGCTGACGTCGCTACGAGTCACAACTACGGCGTAGGCGGTTTGCTTGACATATACCTAGGTAACATGCGAATACTAACTAAACTTCTTGTATATATGTAGTCATCAGATACTACAGGAATAGTCAATTACATATGGACATATAACATAATTATAGTCTCAATCTTTTCATGTACCTAGTTTTTTTTTAATTTGACATTTTTTTGAAAATACTCTTATTCACCATCCATTCTCAAAATCGGTATTGAGTATAAAAATAGAATACATTTAAGGGACAAGACAGTCAATTACGAAAATACACATTTAGCCACAGGGCAGAAAGAACACAATATGTTAAATGGAAACGTGAACTTTTTTGTAGGATAATGGGTTGTCGGAAACAGTTGTGGTAAAGAAAAGCGAAGTTTACCGTGATCGGCGAATAAATTGTATTCCAATTAAACTTTATTATAAGGTATAACCGGTAAGCTCCGAGTGTTTAATTAAAATCAACTCGCTTGATTTTGCCATCTGCCATGGATTAGTAAACTAGGTTTAATTAAAAGTAAAACATGAGCGGTCGTCTATTTTGGTTGTTTGGTGTTAACTTTCGAAATGGATTTTGTGTTGATAATCCTTTTGGTTTTAAGTGAAAATCTATTTAATCGCTTTGTTATCTATTGTGTAATAGAGGACTATACTCTATTTTCACAATCCTATGAAATAGGAATTATGTCTCTGAATTGTTACCATAGGTACTGGTTATTTTGTAGCCGATACAGAATTAAACAATTGAATAAATGGTTCATATTTTCATCGGCATACATAAACGTACAACATTATTTATTGTATTATGTGTCATAATAAATATTATCTCAAAATATCATTCAAGAACTTTTTCATAACACTAATGGCATTGCACGTCTACTAAGCACGGTTTCGGCACGGCTTCAAACGAGCAATATCTTTGTTATTTGAATATGAACTTTAAATCGTATATCGTATGACATATATCAAATGGTCAATATAAAAAAGCGCCGCGCCGCTCGCGCGCCGACGATGCGCTTACAATCTTTTTGTATTGTCTCCAAAGCAATAAAACGCCGTTCTGGAGCCGCGTTTGAGCCGTACCGGTTAAATGTACGATGAGCTTAACACTAACCACCACCACGAACAAAACATGAGCAGAATACAAGTACAATATAGAAACGATAAACAAGTAGTATATAATATAGTGTTATATACACATAGGCAGGAAACTCGTCAACAAGAATAATCAAGACAATAGTTGTGTTAATGTAATGAGAGCTACCACACAATTAACGAACCGACGCGACGCGACGGGCAGGAGCTACGGGACAGGGCTGTCGCGGTCAACTCGATTAATGTACTTGGGATTTTTATTGCTCACGTTTATCTAGGTGATTTTTGACTCTATGTGAGTTTTACAAATTGGTGTTTAATAGTATTGTATTTGAGAGTGACAATAATGTTTATCAGTTTAGAAACTTGTAGTTGTACTTGGTACATGAGTATCAAGTACAATTGTCCTCTTTAAAGAGTATGAACTCTTTAGTTCTGTGTTTTTTAAGGTAGTATATTACTAGTTCATAGAGCATAGATATTTTTTTAAAGAATGACGACGTACCTCTTTCTCGTTCTTCTCCATTCGAAACTACACTGTGGAACGAGCGCCTAGCTGCACTGACAGACATAGGGGCGGACCATTCAATTTTTGACGTTTCAAAAGTGCCTAACTAACGATTAATTGCAATACATACTTTGACTTTAGGGGCTTAATTCCGGCATAAATTATATTCACAAGTGTTAGTCAGAGAACAGATGACTAAGTAATTAAATTCTAATCATCTGTGCTCAGTAATTAGTAGAGCAAATGCAGTTTCAACATGAACAATACTAGTTAGTAGTAACTCTAATTAGTAGTCTTTATAGAATTGACCGATTAATGCAATTATTATATAGATTGCAAAGCAATAATTACTGTATTAGCATCACTATTATTCACTACTTCTGTAGTATAATGATATAATCAATCATTGAATAGATAACCGTAATTGCTACTGGACCATTTGCCACTTCGGTACTATCGAGTATCGTATTCAATGTGATAGAGCAAACAAGTTGGCTTCCCAATTCTAAGTAGAAGTTTGGTTTTATGGGTTTTTATTCATAAACAAAAACATGCTCATTATACATCACTTTTCAATGTTTAATTCTTTGTTTAATAACAAACATAAACATACAAATAGTAACAGATATTCTTTTAATAAACCACAAACAAAGAAAATGTTTACAATTTATTCAACGCTTGGTTTTCCATCAACAATATGAAAAACTAAAGAAATCACTTCCACGTAAATGCTTACTTATTTCCAGTGTAGTTTCTGTTGTAGGGGAGGAAAACTAAAACAATGTCACTTCGCACGGCGTATTTGACATCCCTAACTAGTGTTGGGACGAACTGGAATGTTGAATTAAACCAATCCGTTACAAAAACTTGGTCGGCTAGGTAAATAGCAGAGACAGATAAATGTGTCAGACGTCCTCTTAAAGCGCATTGTTCTGTTCCACCCCTAAATACGTTCCAGCGCAATAGAATTATGTTCTGCTTCCATACAAATTTAGTGAGGTAGTTTATATCAATGGATATGATAGATAACACCTCTGGCCAATCCTCTCATGTTTGTGCCAATCGATCGAGAGATTTATATTAACCTAATATAAATATCTCAAGCGATTTCGATCATGGTGTCAAGTCTAACTAGATTAGCCCATTACGCAGAACATACTATAGTCCACTAGTGTGTGTTTGCGCACACATTAGTGCAATCAATCATTCCTTCACTCTCTGAACCCGGTGGGACTACAGACCAATATGACCGGAGAGAGATCAGGTTCAGGACCAACGGCTTTACGTGCTTTCCGAGGCACGGGGGTGAAACACCGCCGAAATCCCTGGCTTCATTAATTTAATTATATTACATTTTACTTAGAAAATGACATTATCACTTTTTTTTGGCCGGCGGGGGAATCGAACCTGCAATACGTTGTACAGCAGCCGGTCACCCAACTGCTGCACTGCGCCAACCGCGTGCAGTCATATTTAGGGTTATTCAGTAGTGGACTGTCACATGCTAATAATGAGCCTGAAGAGATTTCTGAAACTCGAATTCTTCTCAAAACGTACTTTTGATATTTTTTACAAAAAAAACGAAAAAACGCCTTCGGTACTATATTTGGAAAAAAGTCCTGTATGTAAAATATACAAAGAAATGTCCAATTAAGAGAAAGGAAGAAGACTTACGCCAATCGCATTTCGAAAGTTGATACTCCTGTGCTCTAATGATGAAATATGAAATGGTATTCAACTTTAATGTTTTTTAATAATGTCTATTATGGATGCATCGTAACATTAAACTAAAAGAAATAATTAATATATGTCAATTTGTTAGGTCTTACACGATACTATAAAATAGAGATCATTCTAGATAATCGTGTTACTAACCACCTAGTTTGTAGAAATATATAAATGTGAAAGTAATTTACTAAAATGACTTTACCTCTATAGCTAAATTAATCAAAATTATTTAATATTAAGATTGCATGTGTTTCACCAATGTGTTTATAAAAGCAGAACCTACTTCACTTACTCAAAAATGAAATGCATTAACATAATGCTAAAAAGCAGGTTTACCCTTATATACTACTTCTTAGCTTAGCTTCGGCCCGCGACTTCGTACGCGCAATTTTGAAAAAAATTTAGGGGTGGACTACCCCTAACATTTAGGGGGATGAAAAATAGATTTTGGCCGATTCTCATAGATACCGGAAAAGCACAAAAAATTTCATCAAAATCGGTCAAGCCGTTTCGGAGGAGTATGGCAACGAAAACTGTGACACGAGAATTTTATTTATTAGATATACTAGCTTTTACCCGCGGCTTCGCTCGCGTCACAAAAGGATAAAAAGTAGCCTATGTGACATATACCAATACACACAGCGCCATCTATACCAATAATTTTGTTTTCCCTCGGGAATATCACATTTTTCCGGGATAAAAAGTCCGGACTTCTAACTTTACGTCTGCAAAAATTCAAAACAATCGGTTTAGTAGTTACAGCGTGAAAGCGGAACAAACAAACAAACAAACTCACTTTCCGGTTTATAATATTAGTAAGGATTTTTTGGTGCTTTTTAGCACTATACTGTTGAAGTTAACGTAGGAAAAAATGACTTACTATTATGATACTCGTATTTTTTGTTCGATATAGCAACATGAATGAAAATGAGAGTATTAGCACATTATATCGGACGGAACGTGGCCATATCGGACAAAATTATGGATATTGGGTGCGGTAGTGTTCAATCGTGGACGTCTTATCCAATAATATAGTCGTATTATAAATAATATATTGTTATAAATTACTGACGATTACTGACGGTTATATGTACTTTAGATGTCGTAAGATACTGTTAAGGTAGTTAACAGTAAAATCATTCAGAATTCCGTTGTTTGGACGAACTTCTTACGATTAGACTTGACTAAAAGTAAAGATATGAACTGCATCATCATTATTTTACAAAATTGTGTTTATGTATTCTTCCTTCAGATGAGATGTTTTTTGATATTTGAGTTCTATAAAAATATGAAATATCGGAGAAAAACGTGTGTAACTAAACAAATATTCCTGTTTTTAATGTTTTTTAGGCATTTTGTGCGCCTAAATTCTGGCCTGGAACGAATTTTTAAAGAATATATAGTAACGTTACATAGAACTGAACTAACCCATCCAAAAATAAAAATGTTATAATTTCCTCAAAACACAACTATCAGCGCCACCTGTTAACAGCAATGTACATCAGTGACGTTATAATAAAATTCATTCATTCCTTCTGTCTTGTTTTAGAAGAAAGCACGTTGTTTTATTTCAAATAAATTAATAATAAATTATTAATAGGTTATGGGCCCAGAACGTATAGATCTGGCACAATCTGATTAGTTTCTCGCGACAGTGTATTATTTTTTTTACAATAGTTGCAGTAAAGGAACAGTATAGTTGTGAAATAAGTGCTCGTGTAGTTCAGTAAAAAATGGCGTCGCATTCAAATTATTTAATAAACGTTCCCAAGCTCAAAGGACGCGAAAATTACTTGGAGTGGTGTTTCGCGGCAGAAAATTTTCTTGTGTTGGAAGGCACGCTTGGAATTATCAAACCAGAAGCAGGTCAACCAGCAATTTCTGCAGCCGAAGATGCTAAAACTCGTGCTAAATTGATTTTAACAATAGATCCTTCTATCTATGTGCACATCAAAGCAGTTACATCTACAAAGGAATTATGGGATAAACTTAAATCTTTATATGACGATTCGGGATTTACTAGAAGAATAAGCCTATTGAGAAGTCTCATATCAATTCGTCTGGAAAATTCTCCTTCAATGAATTCCTATGTTACTCAGTTAGTGGAAACGGGACAAAAATTAGCGGGAACAGGATTTAACATCAGTGACGAATGGATAGGTTCATTATTATTGGCTGGATTAACTGAAAAATTCTCCCCAATGACAATGGCAATCGAACATTCGGGGATGCATATTACAACGGACGCCATTAAATCAAAGTTACTTGACATGGAAACAGAATCGAATGAAAGCGATAGTGCTGCCTTTGGAAGTTTTAAAAGTAGACCGTACCAACATAAGAAACCGATAGAAAAAACTAAAAGTCTATTTCTAAGCAAAGATAAAGATGGCGGGCAGATGCACATGTCAAAACCCAAAGTTATTAAATGTTTTAAGTGCAAAAAGTTGGGACACTATCGGAATCAGTGCACAAATACAGTGAAAGAAATGGAAAATAAACAAACAAACGCATTTAGTGCAGTCTTCCTTAATGGTTTTTATAGTAAGACTGACTGGTATATTGACTCGGGAGCGAGCGTGCATTTAACAACAAATGAACATTGGATTCAGAATGCACGTTATGATCACAGCATGAAAGAAATTGTAGTGGCGAACGACAGCAAAGTGCAAGTTACATGTTTTGGTGACGTAAAAATTACTACATGTGCAAATAATTGTAATTATGATGTTACAGTTGAAGAGTGTGCGTTCCAAGTCTGACAACAAATCTACTTTCCGTGAGTCAATTAATAAACAAAGGCAATAAAGTATCCTTCAGAGAGAGTGGTTGTGATATATACAACAGAATGGGAAATTTGGTGGCCACAGGCACCTTAATCAATGGGGTGTACAAACTGAATACACCAGTGCACCTGTCAGCAGCAGCGGTGGTATCTAATGAGATGTGGCATCGAAGACTTGGTCATGTCAATAGTACTTACCTGAATAAAATGCAGAACGCTGTTGAAGGCTTATCCATTGAAGAGAAGGCAGATATAAGCAAAAATTCCTGTATAACTTGTTGTAAGGGGAAGCAGAGCCGTTTGCCTTTCCCCAGTAATGGCAACAGATGCACTCAGTTACTTAATGTGGTGCATACCGACGTGTGCGGACCAATGGAGAATGTCTCCATAGGAGGATCAAGAACCGGGCAGTATCAGCCACTTTAAATAACAAAACTCCTTATGAATTGTGGACTAATAATAAACCTGATATTAGTCACATCCGAGTGTTTGGTAGTACAATAATGAAGCATGTGCCTAAAGAAAAGAGGCTAAAATGGGATGAGAAATCTGAAGAGTGTATCCTGGTGGGTTATGCTGAAGATACAAAAGGATATAGAATATATAATCCTCAAACCAAGGTAATTACTACAAGCCGAGATGTGATTGTTATCGAGAAGGACAAGAGCAGCAATGTAATAGTAAATGAGAAGAATTTGGAAACTAATTTAGAAGAGCAGAAGAGTTCAGATTCAGTGGGGGACAATAGTCAGTCAGATGAGTCATTCATCTCTGCAGATAATGCTGATGATTCTACATTTGTGCTAGATGAAAGTGTAAACTCAGACAGTTCTACTGCAAGTACTAGCAGTATTGTAAAGAGATTACCTGCTAGAGAACGAAATCCACCAAAGAGGTATGGTTATACATGTATGAGTACAACGAGTACCACTGTCAATGACAGTGAGTTATCTTTGGAGGAAGCTCTAAATGGTCCAGAGAAGGAACATTGGTTGCGTGCTGTTCAGGAAGAACTACAGTGCTTCGAAGATAATAATGCATGGGAGCTTGCGGATGCACCATTAGATAAGACAATTGTGAAATGTAAGTGGGTTTTAAAAAAAAAGTGTGACAGTAAAAATAACATTTGTTATCGTGCTAGACTAGTTGCTAAAGGGTGCAGTCAGAAAAGTGGTATTGATTACAAAGAGACATTTTCCCCTGTAGTTAGGCATACTAGTTTGCGATTGTTGTTTGCTTTAGCTGTACAATTAGATTTAAATACTAGCCATCTGGATGTTAAGACTGCGTTTCTTAACGGAGAATTGGAAGAAGTCATATATATGCAAAAGCCAGACTGTTTAGAATGTTCTAATGATGACAAATGTAAAGTTCTAAAGTTTAACAGGGCTATATATGGTTTAAAACAATCCTCCAGAGCATGGCATAAAAAGGTTGATAATGTTATGTTAACTAGTGGTTATAAAAATTCCAAATTAGAACCATGTTTGTATACAAAAATTGTAAATGGTCTCAGGACAATAGTTACTTTATATGTTGATGATTTTTTCATATTTTCTAATGATAGTGAAGAAACTAAGTTGTTAAAAGAGACTTTGAGTAGCCAATTTAAAATTAAAGATTTAGGCCAGATAAAACAATGTCTTGGTATAAATGTTAATATTGATAAAGAGAATAATTTTATTGGGACTGCCTCGTTGGCCGAGTGGTCGCAAGTGCGACTGCCGGGCAAGGGGTCTCGGGTTCGATTCCCGGGTCGGGCAAAGTATTACTGGGTTTTTAAAACATTCTCAGTAATAGCACGGAGTCTGGAAATGTGCCCGGTATGTGGCAATAGGCTCACCCCCTATTACATGGGACTCGTAACATAAATAGTGAAAAGTGGGTGTTACATTATACAGTGGCATTAAGTGCCGTAATGTGCACCTCTGCCTACCCCTTCGGGGATAAAAAGGCGTGATGTTATGATGATGTTATGTTAATAATTTTATTACTTTGAGCCAAGAAAACTATATTGATCAGTTATTATTTAAATTTAATATGTGTGAGAGTAAAGCTGTAGATACTCCACTGGAAGTTAAGTTAAATATTGAGAAATATGAAGGTACAAATAGTGATAATCCTTACCAGCAGCTCATAGGGAGCCTGATGTACTTAGCAGTACTTACAAGGCCAGATATTGCTTATGCAGTAGGATACTTAAGTCAATTTAATAAATGTCATAGTGATAAACATTGGACGTATGCAAAACGAATATTAAGATATTTAAAGAAAACTAGAAATTTAGGTTTAAGGTATTGTAAAATAGGTAATGTTAATATTCAAGGTTATGTTGATGCCGATTGGGCAAATGATCCTACAGACAGAAGATCATATACTGGTTTCTGTTTTATGTTGTCAAGTTCAGTCATTTCATGGAGCTGTAAAAAACAAAGAACTGTAGCGCTTTCGAGCACAGAAGCCGAGTACATGGCTATTACCGAAGGTTTTAGAGAAGCTGTGTATCTCTTAAATTTGCAATGTGAGATTACTGAACAAATGTATACAATTAACTTATATAATGATAATCAAAGCTCACAAAAATTGTCTGAGAATCCTATGTTTCATAACAGAACTAAACATATAGATGTTCAGTATCACTATTGTAGAGAAGTAATTTCTAAAAAGTTTGTTAAAGTTAATTATTTACCCACCAGCAATATGCCAGCTGATATGTTGACTAAAAGTTTGTGTTCAACTAAACATCATAAATTTATAAATATGTTAGGCATTGTAAATGTATTAGAATAATATAGTATTTTGAGAGTGGGGGTGTTATAATTTCCTCAAAACACAACTATCAGCGCCACCTGTTAACAGCAATGTACATCAGTGACGTTATAATAAAATTCATTCATTCCTTCTGTCTTGTTTTAGAAGAAAGCACGTTGTTTTATTTCAAATAAATTAATAATAAATTATTAATAAAAAATATGCAACGTTTCTTTTTTCAGACTGTAGTAAAATAACAACAAAAACATTCATTCATTCGTTTTGTTATGAAATACTCGTGGTTTGGTTTTGAAAATGAAAACTTTGATATTTGCGTTCTCTTTAACTGTCAAACACCGCGAGGACACCGGTGACCGTAACCTATTGTTCTTTATGTTAAATTTTAAACTATAGTATACACTTAAAAATCGCATTACTATGTTTATTTCGTCAAGGAACTGTATGAAGCTGTAACAGACTTTTTAATATGCATGCATTTGTCCATGTTTATAAAGTACCTCAATATTTTTGATAAAATTGAATATTTTTTTTGTATTTATTTGATGGGCCGATGTTTGGCCATTATCTCGCCTGGTGGTAAGCGATGATACAGCCTATGATGGCATACGTCTGCCCATAAGCAATCTATTCACTCGGGCCTTGAAGATACCCAGGTTATACCCTTTACCCTTCAGGAACGATCTCCGGCCACCGTAAGCGCGGGCCTGCGGACGGCGAGCATGGGTGGCTCCCCGTCCGACCAGAAACAGACCCGAGCGTACGGCGCGTCACGTTCCGCGCGCGCCTCAAAGAGCCATCAGACCACCACAGATGGGGCCCAATAGGGCCGATGCCGATTCGGAGTCGCGGAGAACCTAACGGGTAACCGGGGCTCCGACTCGACGTGCAGGAGAAGGAACGGGGTGGTTTTTAGTCAGTAAGAGTCTGACACTCCCTCCCGCCTCACCCAGACGGGAGCAGTCATTCGATGATTTTCACCCCTTAAAAAAAAAATACCCTTCAGGAAACACAGACTCTGGCAAAAAAATCCACTCCTTAGCAGTACGCGCAAGGAAGCTTGATACGCAGCGCTTCGTGCATGGAATCGGTGAATTAGTGACGCCTCGCCGATTGTCTTGTAGTACGATGATGGAAAAGACTAGGGGGAATCAAGTTGTGTAATTAGTATACTATTTTAAAGAGTTAAAGACATCACATTATCGAAGTAATTCTTATCTTCTCGAAAGATAACACTAGAGTCTAATTATCCCAAAACGTGGCTAAGCATATCAAAGACCAAGATGATAACAGCCACTCACAAGTAGAAGTAGAACCATGCGCAATAATACAATTAAGGAAGTCGACTGTTAACGGTCTTAATTTGCGTTGTTAGTGCACTCCAAGTTGGTCTTAACGGGAGGAGCCGGGCTGCAAATTTATAGTTCCGTTATAACTTGTCGAAGACTCCAGCCATTTGTAATTTGCTTTTTCAATTCTGTAGAGTAAATGTTGTAAAAATATAAATTTTTTATTTGCTATTAATATGCAGGCTAAGTGTGACCGGTTAAGTGTAGGGGACCCATGCTTCGGCACGAATGGGCTGGGTCAACTGGAGTGATAACCATGGCCCCACAGAAAACCGACGTGAAACAACGTTTGCGTTGTGTGACTGAGGTTACCAGAGGTCCAATTACCACCGTCCGTTATTCCCAAATTCCTAAAAGACCTCAAATGACTAACGCCCAAAATACCGACGACGCATTAGTAACGCCTCTGGTGTTTTGGGTGTCCATGGGCAATGCCGATTGCTTACCGTCAGGTGATCCGTCAGCTCGTTTATACCATTAAAAAAAGTATTTATTGCAAGTTGAAATATTTATAAAATTAATTGAAAGTATTTGAAATTCTGATATCTGACACCAAGTTTAATGCAAATCGGTCGACACAGTCATTTCATGTATTTTAACACCGTTCGTAGTAATCATGTGTTTTTTTTTTAATTTAAACAAACCTTAAATTACATAATTATGATCAACTAGCTATTGTCCGCGACTTTGTCCGCGTAGAATATGATTCCTGTTTTGTCCCATGGGAGCATTTAATCGGGATAAACGTATCTACCCTATCACCTAAGTCAGCCTATACCCTGCTGTATAGGGACCAAATTTTTTGCACCACAACAAATGTTTTACCAATAATGTTCAGATTTTCTTACTAATATTATTACCTAATTCGAATGTTTATATGTCATTGTTTATTCTTTTGTTATTCCTTCACATTAAAACTGGTTGAAGGATTCGGAATCAAATTTGGAACAGAGGTATTATGATCTAAAACAACAATAGACTACTCTTTATCCCAGAGAAACGCGCGTAGCCGCTGGCAAAAAAGTAGTCAATTAATAAATACAAGAAAAAAAATGTCCCGAGCTTTGCGTTTATTTTATTTTTACACACAAGAACAGGAAACAGAATTTAAAACATTTTTGTCGACAACTCATCACTACTTCACTTGGGAAGTTATCGTTTAAAGTCTGTAATTGCTGGCTTTGTGCCACTCTTATCAATGTAATCTTTTCTCTCAGAAAACTCGAATCAAGCAAGAATACCCCACTGTATCTATTAACTCAATCTCTTATCTCAATACTTTACTGCAAATTGTTCTTTTAGATAAATAAATAAATGAAGATGACACCAAATAACGTATGAGGAAAACGTATGAGATATAGACAGAACATTATTTTTAAACATTTCTTCTTTTATGTACCTATAAGGAAAATGCGTGACAATACAAATAAACATTAGGTACGACAAGAAATATGAAGATCTAAATGGTTTTAGGGGTTGATTCTTTAATTATGTTTACTTTTTGCTTTTTATTTGTTTTGCAAATGTGATTGAGGGTTTTTGATTTTTAGCCCCAAGATGACGCTAGTAGGGTTAAGAATTCATTGGTCCAATCACATTGGCAAATATTCTATAATATTCCTGTGTTATTGGATTACATGTAACTGTATAGAGTTTGTGAAATAGTTCAAATGCGTAATGCTTAATTTATTTCTAATCTATCTACTTATTAGTTAAAGATTAATTGGTTCAGTAAAACGATGGAAGCATTATTAAATTTTCCAACGATGACTGTACATTTCTTGGTAATACGTCGAGTGCTTATAATAGTCAGATTTTCTCTGATGAAAATGTTACAAGAAAATAATTTATGACCCAATTATATTTGATAAATCACGTTCGAAAATATCTTGAATTTGTTTCAGTGATAATGTTATCTAAAATTTTGTGGAAAATTTTGTCTTGAGTAGGTATATCTACCACGATAATATAAGACTGCCTCGTTGGCCGAGTGGTCGCAAGTGCGACTGCCGGGCAAGGGGTCTCGGGTTCGATTCCCGGGTCGGGCAAAGTATTACTGGGTTTTTAAAAAACATTCTCAGTAGTAGCACGGAGTCTGGAAATGTGCCCGGTATATGGCAATAGGCTCACCCCCTATTACATGGGACTCGTAACATAAATAGTGAAAAGTGGGTGTTACATTGTACAGTGGCATTAAGTGCCGTAATGTGCACCTCTGCCTACCCCTTCGGGGATAAAAAGGCGTGATGTTATGTTATGTTATGATAATATAAGATGCCTAAAATTTGGTATACAGAGTGCTATTTTCATAATTAATCGTAATCCGACTACAGTTATAGACTTAGATAAAAGCCTTTGGGATCTTTATTTCACAAAATATTCCGAGTAAAATACTAGACAATTAGTATTATTAAAGTTAGGTTCTTACTAATTGCGTGTCCCAAGATTAAAAGATCTAAGTAGTTAATCACTTAAGTAATACTTATTACTAAACAATATAGCTTCGGGAGATACCTGTGTCTTATAGGGCGGGAGGAAACCGTGTGTTATCACTGCGGCGACCGACCTTAGGACACGGTGGGGGCATGCTCTGCGTGGGCTGAGCACCGCCATGCTCTCAGAGATATCTGATATAGTCTGCGGGCGACGAGCATGGGTCGCCCGACTAGAACCAGACCCGAGCGTGCGGCACGTCGTGTTCCACGCGCGCCTCAAAGATCTATCAGACCACCACACATGGGCATAGTAGCGATACGGAGCCGTGGAGGACTTATGGGGTTACCGGGACTCCGGCTTGAAATGCAGGAATAGGAAGAGGGTGGTTTTTAGTAAGTACCAGTCTGACACTTCCTCCCGCCTCACCCAGGAGGGAGAAGTCATTCGATTAATTTTCCCTCCAAAAAAAATCACTGAACAAGATTTCGAAAAATTAATACTTTTACAAATAAATTACTTCTATAATTAATTATGTAGTACCAAATAATTAATTATGTAGTACCAAATCGATTCCCGAGTCGGGCAAAGTATTACTGGGTTTTAAAAAAATTCTCAGTAGTAGCACGGAGTCTGGAAATGTGCCCGGTATATGGCAATAGGCTCACCCCCTATTACATGGGACTCATAACATAAATAGTGAAAAGTGGGTGTTACTTCTGTGTGCACCTCTGCCCCCTTCGGGGATAAAAGGCGTGATGTTATGTTATGTACCAAATTTTTTGTCATTGTTCACGGTCGTCAAACGCTAAGACGTTTACAAATAAGTAAGGATGGTAACACAAACAGTATTTATTTACTCAAACGAACTAATTCAAAGGATTCGAACATCTGACGGATTGTTGTGATGATTCAGATACTCTTCGCTAATTGTGCCGCATCTTTCTGCTCCATTAACATCTTTACAGAATCAATCACTTGATGGATTTCGTGAATTAATCCGTAATGTGAATGATTACAGTCGTTTGCGAGACTTGAGCGTTAATATTCTTTAAGATAAAGATTTTAATAGGATTGGTGGAATATTTTTGGTTATGTTAATGGTTTATTAAAAGGTTTATTTAATTCTTTTAAAAGGTTTTAAAAAAATCTCTTATATATTCTATTAATCTCTATTATATGGGACTCATAACATAAAATAGTGCAAAATGGGTGTTACATTGTACAGAGGCAATGAGTGCCTAAATGTGCACCTCTGCCTTCCCCTTCGGGTATAAAAAGGCGTGATGCTATGTTATGTTAATTTTTTTTATTTTGGATTTGTTTTTTTTAAGTTTTTTGCGGTAAGTGGTGTTTGGTAGAAGACTATCTAAGTTGGTATTAATTAAATGTTATACTCAGATATGTTTTACTACTATAGAGGTAGTAGTTTAGATTTATTCATAGTGTGTTTGTATGGTAATCAATGACATCAAAACGGCTAGTATGATCTACCAATTACATTATTACTTAAAATCTGAAAATCAAAAAAAAATCTCTTAAAATCTTAAAATGAAACAGCATAATTCGTACACAATTATGTAATATTTTTATTTTATCATGAGGAAAAACATAAAACCACACCATATTATTGCAATTGGTAATATCATTGTGCAATGTATTTAATTTTTTTAACTGCCAACATCGCCTGGACTAATAGTCGCGATCGGCTGGTTGGCCACCCATGGTCTAGAATAAAACATAGGTTTAGTATCCCACGGGATTGCTGCCGAAGCTACAGGCAGAAACCAGGAGTAATCTAAAAATAACAAAAATTTTCATACCTTCAAGAAGAGCGTATTCCTTTTTAAAGGGCCGGCAACGCATTTGTGACTCCTCTGGTGTTGCGGGTGTCCATTGTCGGAGCTGATCGTTTACCATCAGGTGATCCGTCCGCTCGTTTTACCTCCTATTTCAAAAAAAAAAAACGTTCAATTATTTATTTCCTTCTTTCTGTTAATTTCTTTACCTTCTCAAGCATAATAAGAGAATAAAAGTTTTTGTTTGCCTGTGACAATACACTCAAAGATTTTATGTGGAATACTTACTTATACAAGGTAATCTAGGAGAAGTCAGTTATTTTTATTGTGTGTAACTTATAGCCGCCTACGCATTAAGTAGATTTTTGTCCAGTTTTTCTCCTTCATGATAAGGGAATTATATGACGTGTTTATTTTTCTACTTCTACTGAATTATTATAATCGAATTTCTGTATCATAAAAGTGGATATTATTATAATAGAATTGTATTTATGAATTTTTAGAAGTACTAGTGCTAAAAAAATTACTCAATGTAGTAAAGAATGTTATTTTATCTAAGTGTCTCAAATGTAAATCAAATAAAGGTTTACTCTATTTCTCAAATTACAACACAGGTTCAACGACTGGAACGCCCAACCAGAGTCACCAACTATTATGGTGATAGGACACTAGAAAAGAAAATACCATATCTATTGAATAGTCTGCCGGCAGACATAAAGGGTGAAACAAATTGAAATAGGTTTAAACGTAAATTAAAGTCAAATTATTTATAAATGTCTTAAGTTCTACATAAGTATAAGTTTCAACGCCTGTGTAGTATTTAATTATAAGTACATTTCATTGTAATACCTAGCTCGACTCGAACGTCGAAGAACGAAGTCAAACCATTGCAATGGTTATGTGGGGCTTAGTGATTTAAAGATAAATAAATAATAGTAAACTGGCAATGCTGCTGATGAGAATGGGCCCCAGGCGTTATTTGAAACGTTTCAAGCTACCTCGTTACCACGGAGGTTTAAGCCCGCTTCTCATGCATGAAGGGCCAGGTTCGAAACCTGCCAATGGCAAGTACTAATGTGACTTTTTCCGAGTTATATGTACTATCTATGATTATTTAAATACCACTAACAAACGGTGAAGGAAAACATCGTAGGAAACCTGGACGTATAATGTCTAATAACAAATTCAAACCTCAAACCTTCTCCGTGTGAAAAAAGACTTTGCTCAGCAGTACGTACTATATAATTCATAAAAATATATGTCTTTCATTGCAAATCTACGTCATTTCTTTTGTTATCTGATTAACAGGCATACGATACAATAATTAATCATCAATATTTTACCCCAAAGACTCAAAGGCACTCTAAAAATTAACTTTAAGTCTATACATATAAGGCAGCTATCATGATTGTATTATTCGTTAATTACCTCTACAATTCAGTTAATGGCTGAAACTTTAATGATATTGCAAAAGTTTCTGATTTTGTTTCAAAGTTACGTGAAATTGATTAGAATCACAATTAGACCATTGTACCTCTAGTATATTATATTTAAGTTAATACTATATCTGTCTTTGTGCTAATTAATTTAGATAATTTAGTCTTTCGTTTTTTTCAGAACTACTTAACAGGTATGTACGAATTTAAGGGATTAACTAAAGAAATGAACTAAATTGGCAGAAGTTTGTCAAATTGAAATCTTTTCACTGGTCCATGTCCATCCAAAAGTGAGCCGTAGCAGGAAGCAAATTCCCACATCAATGGGTAGTAGACTAATTTTTTTAGACGTTTGGTAGATCATTTTAAAACAATACACTCGTATTTTTTCTTTTCTTCGAAATTAAATACGTTCGACGATATGTATTGAAATATCTTGTGACGTCACAATTTACTACAGTGTACCTCTATAATAGGCTAGCATGACGTAACGACCTCCCACTTCTAAACTTAACTCTGTTTTATCTAAGTATTGTTTTCTTATACAACAAAATAAAAAGATATGTGTCTAGTCTAATCTATATATATAAAAATGAAACCCGTTTCCCGTTG
Organism: Spodoptera picta; assembly: GCA_038387885.1. NCBI lineage: Eukaryota > Metazoa > Arthropoda > Insecta > Lepidoptera > Noctuidae > Spodoptera > Spodoptera picta. The sequence goes on from JAZHFQ010000327.1 coordinate 61,632, forward strand.
TCACGCCATAACTTGGGAAAAGCTAGACCGATATGGCTGATTTTTTTTTTGTTGTGTTTGTTATGATTAGGAGAAGGTTCTTATGATAGAAAAAACCTGCAAATCCTACGGGATCAGGAGAAAACAGGATTGCGCGTACGAAGTCGCGGGAACAAATTTAATAATTAAATGATTTCAGATAACATTATTTACAACGAGTTGGCAATGTCAAAGTCAAAGTCAAAATCATTTATTTCAATTAGACCATAGAGGCACTTTTGAACGTCAATAAAGAAAATTAACAAGTGAAGCTATTTGCTCATTCCAAGGTGTAGATTCCTATGGAGAAGAACGAGCAAGAAACTCCATAGGTTACTCTTTTTCAATCAATTTCACAATTCTCCAGTTACAGTTTTGTTGTTTGGGTTGTGCGAGAACAATGTAACACTAAAATACAGTCAAAGAGATCGAAAAAAAACAACCCTAAAGGACATTTAAAAAAAAGAAATATACAGTCTGGAGCTGACCAATCCCAGTTGACGGCGCCCGTTCACGAACATGACACGTACACCAGCACCGCCCAACTCAACCATATTGTAGGGAATCGAGCGATCCACTGCACGTGCCACCGCCAATGAGACCTTAGAGTGAGCATGACAACTCCAAGCTGACACAAACATATTCAACTATTTTAATTTAATATTCAGGTAATTACAGGGCTCTCACATTTACAATGATTATGCAAGTTAAACAATATACAAATGAGCAACATAGCTGTATTAATTACATGTTTGGATTTCATTAAAACATCAATGCTTTTCGTTTTCGTTATCCTGTGGAGCCGGACTAGCCTGCATCCAAGCATTTTTATCCTCTATATAATCATTAACCTTGTAATATGCTTTTCTACATAAAGTTTTTTTTATACATGATTTAAATTTTGTTTCATTTAGGTGTTGTATGTCGCCTGGTATCTTGTTATAACATTTAACACAGAATCCCATGAACGACTTACCTACTTTCGCCAATCTCAAAGTTGGTTGACTTAATCTATCCTTATGTCTAGTTTGATAGTGGTGTCTGTCCGACACTTTACCAAATAACTGTAGGTTTTTCCTGACATACATGATGTTTTCATAGATAAATTGACAAGAAACGGTCATAATGTTGATCTCCTTAAACTTTTCTCTGAGAGATTCGCGACGACCTAGATTGTAGATAGCTCTGACGGCGCGCTTTTGCAAGATAAAGATAGACTCAGTGCCAGCAGCGTGTCCCCATAGCAAAATGCCATACGACATAATGCTATGAAAGTAGCTGAAGTACACCAGTCTTGCCGTGCCTATGTCAGTTAACTGTCGTATCTTCCAGACAGCATAAGCTGCAGAGCTCAATCGTCCCGCTAATGATGTAATGTGAGGACCCCATTGCAATTTGTCGTCTACAGTGATTCCCAGGAAAGTTGTCTCTTTTACAAACTCCAATCTCTCACCATTCAAGAATATGTCACATTCATTGCTTTTAACGTTTGGCAAAACAAATCTAATACATTTTGTCTTTTTATCGTTTAGTACTAAGTTATTTAATGTAAACCAATTATGAACCTTCATTAGGGCATTATTTACGTCGTCATAATAATTTGTTCGTCGATTTATTTTAAAAACTAATGAAGTGTCATCAGCAAATAATACCATCTTAGGTTCATTTTTAAATAAATGGGGCAAGTCATTTATGTATGCCAAAAATAAGAATGGACCTAGTATTGAGCCCTGCGGTACACCCATAGATATGCTAGCACCCTGTGAATTTACTTCATTTATCTGTACTTTAAGTTGCCTATCCTGAAGGTATGATTTCAAATGTTTAGAGGTATACCGAAAAACACACCTGAGTAACAAAACAACAATCAATTTCGCATCACCTGCCTAATTTTCATTGAACCACATACTCAATTACGACACGAGCAATTAGGGAACAAAGCAAGGGTTCATTTTATACAAGTTACAGTAATATATCTCATGATCCTCATCCCAACATGGCCCGCTAATGCAAAAGATGTAATTACAAAGTTTCGGCTGATTCTATAGGGAAATCCTTGGCCCTGCTTTAAGCTTAGAGGTGTTGGAGTTGAAACAACTTTTGCGTAATGGCACATATAACACAGACAGACAAACAGTATGATATTATTACGGAAATATTATTATTACTTGAGAACTTTCGTTCGTAATTCAAGGGAAGTTAAAAGATGCACGAAAGAATAGATCTTTCCGTTTCAAACATTTTTATTAATACCCTTTTTTCAACTTATGTACATTGTATGGCGTGATGTCATCAGGAAAGTGGCAGGAGTTATGTGGAATAGAGTGGAGAAAGACAGTAATGGAAAAATGGAGGCCATTGCTGATTGCCAAACGGATCTGCGAAATATAAACAAACAACAAATTAGAGAATAATACTAGTTCTGAGTTACCATGTATTTGTATGTTCTGAATAAAAACTTACTTATACATATATTTATTTACATTATATGGATGGAGTTGACAAACAGGTCAGAAATAGAAGGACTGTCAATAAAATTTTGGACCTGAAATGAAAAATTACTCCAATGTTAATGACGTTATGTTAATGTTAACGAGGACTGGATCACGTGTTACATACTGAATTATTTTTATTTTTTTAAGGGGCAAAAATCATCGAATTGCTTCTCCCGCCTGGGAGAGGCGGGAGTCTGTCAGTCAGTCCGTCAGTGAAATTAGGTGAAGCTAGGTGCTCATTCCTAAACGTAGATTCGAATGGAGAAGAACGAGCAAGAAACTCCATTCGTTATTCTTTTAAAAAAAGTATGTGTCAGACTCTTACTGACTAAAAACCACCCCGTTCCTTCTCCTGCACATCGAGCCGGAGCCCCGGTAACCAATGGCTTATTAAATAAGTTGTTATGCCCTTTTAGAACATAATAGTTCAAAAATGAAACGAGTGTTGGGAGCTTGAGTTTTGTTTCTACATGTTTTGATTACGCAACTTAATATCACGCCTTATTATTCGTGAAGAAGTACACAGAAGCGTACTTATGAGGTGTTTTTTTATGGGTGGAAAATCATCGTATGACTTTTTTTTCAGGAGGGAGTGTCTGACACTCCCTCCGTAAGAGTAAGAGTAAGAGTCTGCTCTTACTGACTAAAAACCACCCCGTTCCTTCTCCTGCACATCGAGCCGGAGCCTCGGTAACCAATGACGTAACGTGTACATAGTACTGTAGTATTTGTTATTATTTAAGGCTAGTAATATAAATACATATTTACTGTCCATATTTATGAAGTTCTTTGATAAATAAACATGGAATACCACCTTATTACTTAATACTTAACTGACAATACTTTCTGTTTATTTTCGTACGGGATCTGTCTCAATATTTACTGTTCCTATCCCTTCTATCGTGTAATACATACTATTACAAATATTGACCGAAGTAAAATGAGAACAAGACAACAGCAATTTTTACGTACGATTTTGTACTTTATACCAAAATAATAGAGTTGAAAATCTTATAAAGGTATTGAATGGAAAGGTATAGGTTGACCTACCGGTGTATGTGCATGATATAACTAGACAAATACGTGTTGGAGACATGACAGAAACAATCTAGGTTCTCTCGAGTCTTGAGTGACAAAGACTAATTACGAAAAAGAAAAATAGGAATTTAATTTCGGGTACCGTGTGACGATATTGAGGATACAGTGGGCGGTTCAAGCTATTTCGAATGAATAACTTTTTGTATTAGTTAATCTTGATCTATAATTCTCTTTACGTACTAAAATACACAGTGAAATTTATTTCGTTATCGTCTCGCGGCAAAAGACTTGCCATCAGGAGTACTTTTGCAAAACATAAGCAAAAAATAAAGATATAATTTACTTTAGTTCAAAATAATATTCATCGACTTATGCACATGAGATATTAGATGTTACTTTGTTGGAATTTGCATCGCACATGCAACCCGCTGAGAAACACCTCTTCGAGAATTAAATACATAGCGTGATGTTTCGATGAACTGTATGTAATTCGTATGCGCTTTCGAAGTTTGCTTTTTGCAATGGCTTAGTAGTTATTTTCTTGTTTTATTGTGTTATTGTTCACTTCGGGACGAAAACGATATAAATTTTACGGTGTATAGATATTTTTACAGTGAAAGTATCCGGTATACAGCAATAGGCTCACCTTTATACTTACTTGAGTTCTGAGATGGATTTTAAATTATAATTGATAAAAAGTGAAATTTTCTTACTGCCTCGTTGGTCGCGGGTCTCGGATTCAATTTCCGGGTCGGACAAAGTATTACTAAGTGGAGTTTTTAAAATTTTCAGTAGTAGCACCGAGTTTGGAATTGTGCTCGGCATAGGCAATAGGCTCAACCACAGGACTCATAACATAAATAGTGAAATGTAGGTATTACATTGTACAGTGGCATTAATTGCCGTTATGTTCGTGGATTTTACTTTGGAATCTAGTTAGATTCCAATCGTAGGTAATTCAATACTTTCATTCTAATCAATAATAATAGACAATCTAGTTTACTTATGGCATCGAGCATTTCTTTCTTTATCTTGTATAGAAGTTCAAATAAAATAAAGAAGAACAAAGAGTTTTCTTTTTCGTGTATAGAAGCACTATTTTTATGGATTGTCAGTATGCATATATGTAAGCACCATATAAGACTATAAGATTTTTTTATTTTAGTAAGTTTTGTAATTTGTATAAAGCGTCAAGCGTGTCTTTGCATTGTTTTTACATATACGTATAATATTGGAATATGTATCAGAGACATTGTAGAGCATATATTTTTTTAAAAGACTAACGAATGGAGTTTCTTGCTTCATTTTTTCCATTCGAATCTACATTTTGGAATGAGCACCTAGCTTCACCTAGCTTCACTGACGGACTGACTGACAGACTATTACTTATTTTGTATTTGTTGACATTTCAAAAGTACCAAATTATGGTTTAATTTAAATAAATGCTTTGACTCTAAATTAAATCTCCGAAGGATACTACACCGCATCTTTAAAAGGTTTGACGTTATAGTAGGCTATATATGACTAAAACTATTAACTACTACAATATTAATGTAGATAGAGAAATTTCCTACAATTTCCAATATAAGTACTATTTTATATAATCCAAAAAGACAAACTGCAAGCAACGTTACACATAACAAATAGTCAACAAAACACAACTACATACTTCTAAAAGTCATTTAAAACCAAACTGTATCTGACCAGTGGGTCGGACGGCGGTCGACGTGAAATAACCGTTCCATTTTCTTAGCCCTTTGTTAGGTACAGAAAAAGAATTGTTTCCACATTGCACTAAGAAACGTCATATATCATAGTGGAAATGCAATTTAGAACCTTATGTTATCGGAACGGGCGTTATTAAAGAGAACTAACTATACTTTTCCAACATTCAATGCATTCGATTGGTGTTCTAATTAAAGTAGTTTGTAAGTGGGGCAGATCGGTGGCAGCGAATTTAGATTAGTGCTAAAGGTCACATTTTTTAATAAAATTGTTCTTTGTGTATAAAAGGGGTAGATTTTAAATTAGATTTGAAGAAAAGTAGAAAGAAAAAATATTTGACAATATTATAGAGTCATTTTTACTACACACTCAATTAATTTCATTCTTATTTTAAAACAAGTCTATTTTATTTGTATAAATAAATATATCTGCATTGAAAGGGTAATGTTGTCAGAAAAAACATTCAAAAATCAACCCAGAGTGTTGAGCGAACGAAAAATAAAAATTCAGACCGTACCTAAATGTTGAATTCTATGTGATTTTATATGTATGCGCCTTCGTCTTCTATTCGTTCCGCTAGTCTCCGTTTTGGTAGACAACCACTCTAAATCTAAGTCAAAAGTAGACCCTGGCATAAAGCCAATAAGCTGTAAGAATTACAGGAAGATACTTTTTAACGGGTATTAAGTAAAATATTAACTCGTCGAGTACCGGTTTTGTAGACACAATTATAGAACAATTGGTTGCGGTCACCGGTGACAGCTTGGTGTTTGACAGTTTAAAACATAACATCACGCCTTTTATCCCCAAAGGGATTGGCAGGTGAATATTTACGCCACTTTACAATGCACGTACAATGTAACACCCACTTTTCACTATTTATGTTAGGAGTCCCATGTAATAGGAGGTGAGCCTATTGCCATATACCGAGCACCATTCCAAACTCCGTGCTTCTACTGAGAATTGAAAATAAATCATCTAAAAAGATTCGATACATCTCTATTATAATAAATGCGACAGTAAGTTTGCTCGTTAGATATCTTTATCTTCCTAACCTATCACTTTATATATTAGCATATTATACATTTAATTGCATATATATATGCATATTATATGGATAAGGATATAGGTATGGGTAAAGCCGTGAGTAAAAACTGGTTTAATATAAAAATTTACTGTGTGCATTAAGAAATTCCTGGCGTTTCCAATATGAAGTGTATTGCTCCCAGCTATGTGCAGCAATAATGTTAGAGGTCAAAATATTAAAGTCGTGACCGAATTGTGGGTTATCCATTCTAGTCTGTACGTAACGTACTACACTCAACTTAGTGATAGTGACAATAGAAGTTTAATTGCAAACGGTAATGGTAACTTAAGTAATAGAAACTCTCAATTCTCAATTTTAATAAAAGCGATAACATTTTTATATAAGTGTTTTGTAAAATTGGCTATGTTGCTTGTGACGTCATTTATTTTAAAAAAACATTGCCTCATATAATTAATCTTACACTCAATAAGACAACAAGATAGTGATCAATGTCTGTAGGTATAGCTGGCAACAGCAATTGCAATTGAACAGTCGAGGTAGTTAGATGTAGTTTTTAAGTTTAATAAAATCTTATATTTTTTTTTGGTGTTAATTGTGACATGCTGATTTTGAAACTGATTTTTCAATTAACTTAACAGAAAAACATTTGATTTTACACTGAGCCATTCACTAGTATTTATCCAGTTCCAAGCTTCTATGGTCCATTAGAGAAACATGAAATCAGACGAAAAGGCAGTTATGAATGAAATTAGATATTCATAGTTCCCTCTAAACTGGTTACCTTGCAGAAGGCGATGCATTGAAAACTGGGCAATCGGTTATAAAATGGCAATTTTGCATAAAATTCTTCGGAAACTGCATCTTAAACCTCCTATACTGGCCGTTTCCCGATATCTACCTTACGTTCGTATAGTCCAATTGCCTTTGAATCCATAAATAGATGATGCTACTACCAAAATCAGTTGCTAATTTAATTTTAACACTCCATTGGCTTTAACTGGGGATTTTAAGGAATAATGCAAATTAAAGACAATTGTTATTTTACGTGATCAATACCAAACTATACATTAAATATGCAGTACATTTTTACAATTGCATACATTTGATGCATACATCACATTCAAAAATGTAGTAATAATTAACCGACTTCAAAAAAGGAGGAGGTTATACATTCGGCCGGTATGTTGCTTTTTCATAAAACAATATAAACACCATGGTATTCTTCTAAAGATGAGATATTGTGTTGAATTCCTGATACCTAAGTGACAAAGCGGAATTTGTCACCTATGTCAAAATAAATTCCAATGGATATTGCTTTTTCTACTCTATCTAGTTACCGTTATTTTTGGTAAATATTAAACAAATAACGATTTAGTATGTGTAATAATTTGTAATATTGTCGCTTTAAACTGTCAAACACCAAGCGGTCACCGGTGACCGCAACCTATTGTTCTATAATTGTGTCTACAAAACCGGTACTCGACGAGTTAAACTGTATGATTTATTAACTAAAAATCGCGTGAATGAACGTGAATACACTGAGAAAAGCCCTATAGTTTCGAACCATAGAGGGGCTCTTCCTCATGAGCAGCGTGCACGACCGCGGCGATTTCGCGCAGCCTACTGATGTATGATTGACTTTTTATTTATAAATTCTTTGTAGTTACATGCAACTTCATAAAGTTTCACGTAAATTGTAGTCATTTCATCACCAACATTATAGAGGTATAATAGACATCTTGTCTACAAGTATATGAAAAGGGTTATGCTCGGAGTTTATTTGCGAGATCGAATAAAAGACGAGGAAATCCACAACGTATAAAGGTCGCCGACATAGCCCAGCGGATTAACAAGTTGAAGTGGTAGTGGACAGGGCACATAGTGCGGACAACCGACAGTCGCTGGGGCGGAAAAGTTCTCGAGTGGAGGCCACGTACGATGCGCAGAGTAGGACGTCCATCGGCAAGGTGAACAGACGAGCTGATGGAGGTCGCAGGTAGCCGGTGTCATTGGTCAATAATAAATAACTAAAACTTAAATTCAAACATTCAGCCTTGATGTCTTATGCAGATCAACTTGTCAATGTTTTTTCCAGAGCGCTACCCCTTAACTGACTTAACAGTTGTAGACTGGTTTAAATTAAAAGTCAAGTTTTATAGAACTCTGAGTAGTATTGACCTACTTATTATTATTGGAAATTCTATTCCGACCGGATTTATATTCTTTGACGGTCGGTGATATTTTTTGTATAAACTCGTTAGCGAGTTGGGTATTATTTGCAAGTTTTAAAATTGTTAATATAAACTGACAATGTCGTTTTTATTTTGATCTTTTGTAGCGTTGCTTATTACGATAGTAATATTTTAGGACAGTATTTTCATTTCATAGTTAAAAATTAAGAAGTATATGATAAAAAAACAAACTACTCTTTACTTGGAAATCCAAAACTTTACTTGGAAAACATCAAAGGTACTAACAATAGACCAAAGTAGGTAGTGCTGTCATTCAAGAGCCATACCATGTATTTGAAGAGTATCCAGACATTCAATCTCTCGAGTCTAAAATTAATTAAAAAAGTCTTTAATCAGATTCAAAAATCGTAGATGGAAACAATACTGAACATCTGAAAAAATAAATCAATTAAATGCATGACTGATAGTAAATTAGTACCAATATAAGTTGTACCTACCTATGTGTTGATCTAAATTATAATTGTAATTAATACCACGAAATCAGAATATACATCACTACATGAAACAAATCACTCCCTTAACAGTCAGAGAATGTCTTCATTACACAAACATTTAAAGTTATATAACCTCTTTACGTAACTCCCAATAGAATGTCTAGCAATTTGTTCAATCTGCCTAACAACGGACTGAGTTAGGCTCATACGTTATTCAAATACTATTTACACAAACTCGAAGACTGATCTTCTTTCACAATGTTTGAAAATGTCTGTACAATTCAATCTTGTAATAAAGATTATGTTGAGAAAGCCTTACGCTCATTAGAGAAACGATAAGCCAACATTTAGCGTATACTAGGAAATTTTACTTAAAATTATGGCAATACAGATGAAATTACAATGAAGAGAACTAGATCAAATCGAGGTATTGTAACTAATATTGAAATTTAAACTTTATTGTTATACTTTTAAGTCTTTAAATTCAAAAATATATCTGTAGGCAGTGGAGATGAATCCTAAAGCTGCAGAGATAGATATATAGAAATTTCGTTCGAAATCCAAAGAGGGTGTTTCTAAGAATTCGGTAGGATTGGCCGTAGGATAAGCCGGTTTTAAGCCGTTAAATCTATTGTAATGTTGGTTTGATATACTTTTAATAGCTACAGGGTTGTGGCTGCGTAATCTTTGGTTTTCACTTAAGTATTTTATTTATAAACCTAATGTTTGTGTGATGAAACTCTTCGTTGGCACAATGTTATATTTCCGTGTCCGGTAAGCACCTGCGTCAGGCGGTAGGTGAGGACGCCGTAGCGACTCTCAAGCCACTCCTCAAATTGGGGACTTACCGCTACAATGACAGCGAGCCCAGCCCTCGGTTGCGTCAGTCGCCGCTTACACTCCGCCATGAGATCGCGCGGGAGCTCATCCCACCACACAATATTCTGGCGTGGCAACGGAGTTTTGCCCTGGCGACGTGCCTCCGCGTGCAAATAAAACGCGCGTGAGCACCTCCACCTCCAAGAATGTGAGGTCTGAGGTGCAAATTTTGGATTTAGTAAAGTTTATAAATTAGACTCTTTACCTCTATACTTGACCTTTAGACCTATCCGATTATCATACACTGCTGTACGTACATAAAACCTACACCTGCGTCGCGTTCCGCGCGCGCCTCAAAGAGCCATCAGATGGGGCCCAACAGGGCCCATGCCGATTCGGAGTCACGGAGAACCTAACGGGTTACCGGGGCTCCGGCTCGACGTGCAGGAAAAGGAACGGGGTGGTTTTTAGTCCGTAAGAGTCTGACACTCCCTCCTGAAAAAAAAGTCATTCGATGATTTTCCACCCTTAAAAAAAACACCTCATAAGTACGCTTCTGTGTACTTCTTCACGAATAATAAGGCGTGATATTAAGTTGCGTAATCAAAACATATAGAAACAAAACTCAAGCTCCCAACACTCGTTTCATTTTTGAACTATTATGTTCTAAAAGGGCATAACAACTTATTTAATAAGCCCTAGAAAGCTTTTGTTTTGTAGCAATTACATTAACTTATTACAGACCCATTTACATGAATTAAAAGTTTGTGAAACAAGTGGAATAAACTTGGATATATCCTGACTCTCACTGACTCGTGGTGAAATGTTTTCATTCCCCTTTATTATCACTTTTTACATTATGAAGTTATACCGAAGTGTGATATTTTTGAAGTAAATCAATTGTAGGAATGTCGTGTTACTTCTATTATCTGGTGACGAACATAGTACTTTTTACTGAAGGATTTCCCTATTTATGAGAGCGGGAAAAGAAAACTGGGCATATTATGAAGCCGTAGGCAGAAAGTAGTTATGGATATCTTAAACTTCAATGTAATGCTTCTTAATTAGTTCGGTCTTGTATTTGGCTTGTGTAATTTGATATTCCGTACTAAGCCTGAGTGTTCGACGAGTTTTATATTATGTATTAACTTTAATTAGCACACTAATATAAAGTAGAAAGGAAAATTTATCCACCATTTTATGAAATACTAAAGACATGTAATCTGTTTACTTAACATGGTTTTCTGCGTCGTTGACAGTAGACGTTTCCACAAAAACCTTGGGAACGAATTTTTCATTTAGAGTTCTTATATATGATAATTATCCTGTGTTATAGTGTGTCTTACTTAATATAGATATCATAATCAATGTCTTTGATTGGTCATAGTATAATTGAATTTAAAACATATAAAGGACCTTTATTAAAATGTATTTTACCTAAGAATACGGGTAGCCCAAAAAAATCAACCTATACTACAAAAACTTTCCATATAGACAGAGGCAACAAAATGTCATCCAGCTTTTAATATCGCTATTGGAGAAACAAAAGCAATGTTTATTTAATCGTATCGTCCGTAACAGCCCTTTGTTTGCAAAGGAAACACTACCTTCAAACGGGTGAAATCTAATTTTAGTGAATGGAGCAATCGAAATGGGCGGCCACTCGAGAACGTTGGAGCTGCGGCATTGTTATGATTTCATACGCGTTCGCCTGTTCAACACCCATTAGTGCGATCACTTCTTGTAATTATTTTCTTATCATAACATTACATCTTGTTCCTATTTCCTTATAAGGTGTGTATGGACACTTACTTTTCATCTAGTTTCGTGTTACATGATGCTATAAATTATATTAGGTACTATTTGGATATGATTATAACTCTCCTTCTATTTTTCTCCTGCCACGGAGGTTGCCGGGTCTCAAAAGAGCATCATGCAATATACAATTAGTATATCCGTAGTGCAGAGTTGCATTGCTTCTTTCACTTCTGCTATCACCTATACCTCCTCACGTCGCTACTTTCTGTCTTCCATATACCTACACACAGAATATCATAGCAACTGATTTGTTAACTCCTAATAATACTTAAAAAACTTGCAGGCAGCATCTGGTCCATAGGTGTATCAGCTGACAAGTTCATGAATCTTCTATATATATAAAATTCAAACGTGATTGACTGACTGACTGATTGACTGACTGACATAGTGATCTATCAACGCACAGCCCAAACCGCTGGACAGATTGGGCTAAAATTTGGCATACAGATAGATGTTATGACGTAGGCATTCGCTAAGAAAGGATTTTGATAATTTCCACCCCCAAGGGGGTAAAAAAGGCGATGGAAGTTTGTATGAAACTTTGTCAGTTTTTAACTGATCGGGTTGAAATTTGGCATGCAGATAGATGTTATGACGTAAGCATCCGCTGTGAAAGGATTTTGATAATTTCCACCCCCAAGGGGGTAAAAAAGGGGATGAAAGTTTGTATGAGACTTTGTCAGTTTTAAACCGATCGGGTTGTAATTTGGCATGCAGATAGATGTTATGACGTAAGCATCCGATGTGAAAGGATTTTGATAATTTCCACCCCCAAGTGGGTAAAATAGGGGATGAAAGTTTATATGAGCCTTTGTCAGATTTACACCGATCGGGTTGAAATTCGGCGTGCAGATGGATATTATGACGTAAACGTCCCTTTAGAAAGGTTTTTGAACATTCTCACCCCAAAGTATGATACTTTGCCAGTTTTAAATTGATCGGGCTGAGACTTTGCATGCATAAAGTTAGTATGACATAGGTATCTCTTTAGAAAGGATTTTGATAAATTCCACCCCTAAGGGGATAAAATAGGGAATGAGAGTTTGTATAAATCTTGTTAGCCGTTGAATTTAGAATCATTGAATCTTTTTGAATCACATTCGGTAAAACGATGATTTGGGACCTGGGTAACGTATGATAGTTTTTTCACGAGAACGGGAACTATGCGTCAATGCCCCAGGACTCTCTAACTCTTAACCACTGAACTTATTCTAGAGAAATTCGGTACAACAAAGTCGATAGAATAGTTTTTATTACTCAAACCTTACGTGATCGGGCACTGTACTGGTAAGATCCCTGCGGGATTATTTATTTATTGAAACTCCGATAAATCATTTCAAAATAGGTAAATCTTACTTGGGCACTGAATTGATTCTGGTTAATTCTGTCAGAAGTCATTAATCTACGCGGGCAACAGCTATCTACACATATAATAAATCGTAGAAAAGTCAAAACTGTACATTGAATATTTTTTAAAAGAATATTTGAAGCGTGATCTCTAATCGATACCGAAGCCAATAATGTGGTTTTTAGAATTTTTGTCTGTTTGTCTGTATGTATGGCCGTGATGATCTCAAAAAGTACTGCACTACTATTTCAAATTTTGCATGAATATTACTAACAAGTCTGGTAAACATATAGGCTACATATTATCACGCTATCATCTACGGGACTGAATCAATTCTGACGACATCCATTACCGTAGAATATCCCTTGATAAAAACTAATTCAAAAGCCTAAATTCTGCCAGAAGTCATTATTCTACGCGGACGAAGTCGCGGGCAACAGCTAGTAATTTTATATATGTCTTAATACAGTCTTTCTAAAAATACACCTA